>JBBMEF010000018.1:7143702-7168046 GCA_037832685.1 Sicyos baderoa | reverse complement strand
TTGTGTATGTTAATCTACTAATTTAGCCAATTTAGTGTTTGTTTTAGTTCATTCACACTTGGTTAAACCCAACAGTTTGGCCGACGATTAGGGTGGTGGGGCCGAGTATACCTTCAGGCTACTTGGACGGGCGAATCGAAGATGACAGAGACTACGGCTTCAGCCTCTCTGATCTGAGCGGCGGCGACGTTCGTGTGAAATTTCTCGACGGCCGCCGGAAAGGCTCCGTGGTTTATGTGTCGTTTGGGAGTTTTGGAGAGATTGCGGCGGAGCAAATGGAGGAGATGGCCGCCTGCTTGCAGCGGAGCAATTGGCACTTTTTATGGGTGGTAATGGCAAAGTTATTAATTTTGATTAATTTCAAACTTAATTCAAAATTGGCCAAGTTATAATTTGAAGAAAATTTTATATTTAATTTAGTTTTTTTTTTTTGTTAAAAACGGAACCGAACGTCGTGACATATAGTTGATTATCTTGTGTTATGAAAACAATAATCAACAATCGAAGACAATAATAAAACTATGTAGTGTGAGAGAAGAAGAAAAAACACACAATTATATAGTTCACTAACGTTGTGTTAGCTAATCACCGACAGACACGGAGAGCAGCTTTATAATCTTGACTAAAGTTTAATTCAAGCTTATATATGAGTTCTTATTAAACCCTATTACTTAATGCGTAAACGTAAAATAGAATGCACTGCAAAAAAAAAAAAAAAAAAAGGATGCTTTGCGAAGAGTGGTTAGCAGATGTGGATGTGCAATGTGGAAAGACGAAATGTGGTCGTGCATCCAAATGAGTTTACGCAATAAAAAGCTGAAAGCAGAAATGCGTTCAAGGCATAATACAACATTTTGTTTGGTGTTTATCTATTTCAACCATATTGTCACGAGTTCGACTCATATTATTTATTAAAAAAAACACGAGACCCAAGAAAATTCGGACTCGAACCCATGACCATGATATTTAAATAAATTAACATCAATCAAGATAATTGATGCATCAACTTATTCGATATCAATAATGTCATGTTAATTAAACAATTGGCCAAAAAAAATTATATGATTTACTCATGATCCACTTTTTAGTCTTAAAATCACTATGGATTATTAAAGAATATTCACTAATTTCTTGTTCTACTTTTTTTTTGTACATGTTACTTACCCTCCTTTCAAATTTAATAAAACAACACGCTGTTCATATTTTGTTGAATTAAAATCCTTTACATAAATATTTTTCAATTTAATCTCTTATAATCAATCAGTTAATTCTCTGGATTCAAAACTGCAGGTTAGGGCAACGGAGGCGGCGAAGCTTCCAGAGAATTTCACGGCGGAGACGGCGGAGAAAGGGATGGTGGTTTCATGGTGCCGGCAACCGGAGGTTCTTGCGCACGAATCCATCGGATGCTTCGTCACGCACTGCGGCTGGAACTCGACGCTGGAAGGCCTGAGTTTGGGAGTTCCGATGGTGGCGATTCCTGGATGAACCGACCAAACCACCAATGCCAAGTTCGTCGCCGACGTCTGGAAAGTTGGCCTCCGAGCTCCGGCCGACGGCATCGGAGTTGTGAGGCGAGATGCTCTGTCGCGATGCATTGAGGAAGTGATGGTCGGAGGAAGTGGCCGTGAGATTAGACGAAACGCGGCCGTGTGGAAGGCGGCTGCCGGAAAGGTGTTTGAAGAAGGCGGGAGTTTTGACGGAGTTGTCGATGAATTTCTGGCCCAAATGGTTAGTCGCTTTTAATAGAGTTTCCGGCGAATTTTATCATAAAATTTGTGAAGAGGTAATTTGTAAATTTGTGTATCAAATTTTATCCCAACTTTCAATTCATAAGTCTGGCAATTTTGGCCGCATAGTATTTTGTACAACCTAGTAACAATGAAGTTACAGGTTCGAATTTCGTCTCCCTCAATATTATTGTATCAAAAAAAAATCTTGTAATTTTGTCATTTTAAATAAGTTTTTTTATTTATTTGAATTTTGTTAAAGAAAAAAATCATTACAAACCAGGTATATAGCGCTTTGTCAAACTTGGTACATCCTGTAGCACATTTGGTATCATACATTTCATCTTTTTTTATTTTATTTTATATTTATTATAAAAAAAAAAGAAAAAGAAAAGATATGTGACGCCAAATAAATGACATCATGGTGAGGTGATACTCGGGATGCACCTAAAATTTTCTCAAATATTCAGTACCTTTTCAATTGCATAAAAAAACAAATATTTAAACTTAAACAATATTTATATAAGTTCGACACTCAAACCTATGGGATAATCATCGGTTGAAGATGAACACTCCTTACAAAATGGTATGAACACATTTCTCTAACGTTAGACATAATTGAATAAACATTTTAATAATAATACATGGTGAGAATACCATTTTTCAGTCCATAGGTTTGAAGTCTTATTTCTTTAATAAAATGATTATTAGATTTCAATGTATTATTAAAAAGATTATTTTAGTTTTCATGTCAATTTTATTTTTAGAAGTTAGATATAAAAGTAAAAATATAAATATAAATATAATAATAATAAGGACAAAAGGTGAACATTATTGAAATATTAAAGATAAAATGGTTCAATATTGAAATATATAGATCAAATTGAAACTAGATCTCAAACATCCGGATAAATTTCCCTTAATGCAAATACAACCAACATTCACTACCTAAGAAAATAAACACAAGTTACCTCTCTTAATTCAATCAATGGACATAAAAAAACATGAATCAAGAAATTAAGAGGGTTGAACTTCAAAAAAATAACAATTTTGTATGATTCATGTTTCAACTTGATTAAACCTAATAACAAAGAGTAGCGAAACTTCTACATGTTTTTTAAAGTTACAAAAGACTCGAGAACTAAATAAATATACTCCTAAAAGCTCAAGAACCAAACCTGTTTTCGTGTTGAGAGGACCATCCCGAACCATAAAATGCAGTTAGTATGCGGCTCTGGCTCGATTTCTTCCTTGTGCTGATGGTGCAGAAACCAAAGATTCGATGAGAGAATTGGTTATCGATTCACCATGACATCAAATCCCATAAAAAGAGCTGGGAATTAATAATCAACATTTGTTGTTAAACCGTTATCAAACCAAACTCGGTTAGCAGAAGGCCTGGCGCCGGCTTTCGGTTTGGTTCGATCCAAATTAGCTTTCTTTAGTTCAGAAGAAAGCACAAATGAGTTGGAGAAGCCAATGTATGAACAATGAACACTGATACAAGAATACAAAGTTAACTTGTCTACGAAGTAGGGTGAACCTTACTAAACCTCCTACTATCAGAGCTCGAGAGTTCTACAAGCACCCATAGCCGGTCAACTCGAAGCTTAGTCAATTCGAACAAGAACAATGAAGTCTCCCTTGAACGTTTCGCTTCTAAAATCATAATTAGATCCTCGAATCTTCAAGGTTCAGTAACAGCATTCATTCCAGCATTTGGAAGACCTACTCGAGATTTGATCCCAATTCGTTAACATGCGTAGGAGCAAGCTAACGATCAATCTAGTCCAGCAAAACAAATAAATCTAATGGAATAGGCTGAGGACAATCCTTAAAATCCTCTAACAACAATGTGCAACCCATTTAACAAAATCTTGAATGTCTTCTCATTCATCAGTTTATCCTTTTTCTTCAATTCATCAAGCAAATCAAATGCTTCGCTATCCCGTCCTTCCCGACATAATCCTTCCAGAAGGGTTCTATAAGTAAGCACATCCGGTGCCCTGGAATTACTCAACATGTCAAAACAAACCTCAATAGCTTCCTCAAACCTACATTCCATAGCTAGACTACATATCAAGATCATATAAGTACTGCTGCTTGGAACCAGACCTTTAACTCTCATTTCCTTGTAAAATTCAAGTCCTTGTCCAATTCTTCCTTTCTCACACAACCCTTTCGCAATGTAACCATAAGTATACGCATTCGGTTCGCAACCATACAACCCCATCTCTCGAAAAACCCGAATCGCTTCATCGACTTCAAGACACTTAGAATAGGCTTTAACAATCATATTCAACACAAACGTATCAGGAATCACACCGGAGGATTTCATCTGCCTGGTTAACGACCGAACCGAATGCAAATAGATATAACAAACATTCAACTTATTGAATCTCCTAAGCAGTGAATTGAACAGCATAGCATAAGTTTCAAGATTAGGTTTACAATCATCAGATTTCCACATTTTCTTGTACACATCAAAAGCTCGATTAAACAGGAATTTCCGGCCACAGCAAAACCTAATCACAGAATTATAAAGCGGAACACTCATTTCACAAGCACCAGCAAGTACCTCTTCGACTAGGGTTTCGGCGAGGTGGTATCGCCGGCGAGTAATTAGGATCCTAATCATCGTTAGATAGGTTAAATCGTTGTGTTTGTAGCTCCGCTGTTGCGCCGTCCACCGGAAGAGATCTAGGGCGAGATCGGCGTCGGATTGGGCTTGCAGAGCCTCGTTGACGTCGGAAGGGGAGAATCCGGGCTTGAGCTTTTGGATCCATGTTTCGAATTGCTTCTCGAGAGGAGTTTGGGATCGGAATTTTGGGATTGAGAGGTCGAGATTTTCGGAGTTTTGAGGGGGAAGAACAGGGGATGATGATGATGATGATGGCGAACAAAGAAAACGGCGGTGTAGATTAAATGGAAGGGATTGAAACGGTGATGAAAGGGGATTGAGTTTGTAGGGAGATGAAAGCGACCGGCGGAGGAAATTCCCGATCATCGTTCACGGCGGCGGCGGAAAGGTAGAGGCGAAATTGAGTGTTGGATTGTGGGTTTCTTTTTGTTGATTGGAATTTGTGGACTGAAATCGGAGCAAGATGGGTTTTGATCCATTACACATAATGGGCTTCTTTTCTCATTTAATGTTTGACCTTTTGTTTAATAAAAAAGTTATATATTTTTTTTTTTTAGATTATAATAACAAGAGGTGGGAGAGACTCGAACCAAAAACCTCTACGTCATTAAGTATATATTAATGTCGATTGTTTGACCATGTTTCAAAAGAACCATTATAATTATTTAAAAAAAAAAAAAAACAATTTAAATATAGCTATATTTTTTCCACAATATTCTACTTTTATTAATTTATTTATAGCCGTCTTGGAACAACTATCTTAATTTGTACTAAAAAAAAATAAAGCACCATTTGTTTATTTATTTATTTTTGTTGACATGGCATTTGTTTAAAAAAAATAAAAGTCGGACTAGTCATCAATTTTGAAAATGATAAAATAATAATTGAAAAAAAAGTATAATTATCACTTTTTAATAGAGGAAAACTTATCCTATAGTGCTTAAATGGGCCATAAGCCCACTAATCTCGGCCCAAATTCACAATACCCGGCCCTTTTATTCTGGCTGTGGCCCATTATCTCATATTTGGGCTCATAAAAGTTGCTGCAAACTACAGACATTTAATAAATAAATAAATAAAAAAAAAAATCGCTCATCGAGTTCTTCACGATGGTCGAAAATGGCGGAAAATTGTTTTTCAATTTCCACGGCCGAAATCGCCACAGTGTAGAGGATGAACAGCGCTCAAGATTCTCCATTATCTTCATCTTCTTTATGCTCTTTTGATTCCTTCTCTTCAGTTCCGAATTCTTATCTCCATAAAATGCGATCGTTAACGCCAAACCATAACTACAAAACCCTAGCCGGGTTTGATTTTGATCTTCGTCGCTTGCTTAAGCCCTCAGAACTCAGAAACGACGAAATCTCTGCACCATGAGCAATCGCCGTGATCATGGCTACGAGAATCCGTATGTTCAATACTCCGCTGCCTCATCGTCATCTGCTCAGCCTGGGAAAAGTGAGTTTTCTGCAACTATATTCTTCGTCTGTAATGATTTAGGGTTTTGATTTGTATTCTCTTTGGATTATGATCAGGAGATAAGGTGTGGAATGCGTTGGGTCGATGCGGGAAGGTGTTGGAAGGTTGTGGCAAAGTTGCAGGGGAAGCTGCCGAAAACGTTTGGCATCATAGTTAGTTTTTCCTTTAAATTCTATCTTTTGCTTTCAGTTTTAAGATAATTTGTTCCATGCTGAAAATCCTAATCTATTGTGCAACAATTCCCTTTGGATATCCATCACTGCTCGCAAGTTGACTATTGTCACTTACTACTTGAAACTACAACATTTAGATGTCAAGTAAACTCTAAGAAATTACTTTTTTGGTTGGTGATCACCATCGATTGAATCATCACCTCTTAGTTAGTTAAGACTCGCCTGACCATTAAGCCAATGACGGTTGCGATAATTTCCTTTATATTTGTGTGTGTGTGTGTGAAGGTTTTGCATATGATTTGTTAAATCTTTCGATGAATCGATTTTTATAGTAAAACAGCTCCTGCTGGATCAGGGTTCTTCAAGTGAACTTGTTGAGCCATGTTGATATTGATAATAAATGATGCGTTAAATTACGAATTTAGTTCATGAATTTTGTGTCTATGAGTTTCGTAACTCTGAAAATAACTTTTTTTTAGTACATATCAAAGGACGGAAGGACAAATACTAATTCTCGGGATTGAACCTATGATACTGGTGTTGAACTCAATAACTAATAGGCCGGCGACCTTTTATCCTAATTTTGCGTCCAAAAGGACCATGAGTTCAATAAACTTAATTTTTTGTCTAATAGGTTCTTGATTAAATTGTGTAGCTAATACTAATAGGACATTAAACTTCAATTTTATGTCCCATAGGTTTGTGGATTTATGAAACATCCAATAGGTTCCAAAACTGAAAGCTTAGCGGCTTATCTGACACAAAGTCAAAAGTTGCTTTTTAAAGTTCGAACCTATTAAGTATTAAATACAAAAATTGAAAATTAAAGATTTATAAACCACTTCTTAAAGTTTAATCAGTTTGACACCAATTTGAATGTTCAAAGTTTAGACCCGTTTGATAACTATTTCGTTTTTTGTTTCCTTTTTGTTATAGTTTTTCTTTTTTTTCTTTTTCTTTTTTTTTAATTGAAAGTATACGTTTGATAGCTGATTTTATTTTTATCTTTTTAAAAATTGAAAACAAAAAAACATGTTTGGTAACTGTTTTTCGTTTTCAAACATCACATATTCTTTTGATTTTTTTAGCTTTTTACTATTTATTTTTGATTTTTTCATACGTTTTTTAAAACAAAAGCATCTTTATAAAAGCTACTTTTTTAGTTTTTAGAATTCTTTTAGTATTTTAAAAATAAAACCAAAATTGGCTATCAAACAAACCTGCTTTAAAAAAAAGTAAAAACAGAAATAAAAAACAAAAAATGAAATGGTTATTAAAGAGGTCTTAGGAATTTCACTTGTATTTTTTATTTTTTAATGTTTGTGAGTGTCTGGACCAACCTTTGTAGGCAAACAGGGGAGAAATAACATGTAAAGTGAGAAATGGCATGCAAAATGAGCTGAGAAATAGCATGGAAAATGAGTAAACTTTTGTTTGAAAGGGAAAAAAATGGTCTATTTTGTTTGCTTTGTCTGGAATAATGAAGCCTTGGGTGTTGTTTCTTTCTTTTGTTCTTGTTAGATTCGATACATACTAAGATTTATTAGCTCCTAATGTGCATTATATGTTTTTCCAACAGTAAAAGTTAGTCCTAGCATTGCTGATGCTGCAATGGCCAGGTTTGCTCAAGGGACGAAATTAATTGTCGAAGGAGGACCCGAAAGAGTATTCCGGAATACATTTGGTCTTTTTCCCGGAGAAAAATACTTGCACTCATATGCTTGCTATCTCTATGCCCCCTCTGGGCCTGTGAATGGGACACTTTACATATCCTCAAAAAGACTGGCATTTTGTAGTGAATCCCCTGTCTGTAACTCTCCATCGCCCGACCGGCCACAGTGTGCCTATTACCAGGTATGTACCAGTACCACCCATTTTATTGGGGATGCTTAAGTGTGATATATTTGAAATTGAAGTATTTCTCAAATTTAGATTAGAGTTTAGTTAGTTTTACCACCTTTAACATTTTCTGCATTGTTTTGAGTGAACCACCATAAACTTTCCTGCATAATTAGCATTAAAATTGTCCCTAAGGGGCGCAGTTAGTTGAAGACTAGGACTTTGAAGGTGTGCTTCTCTCAAGGTTCCAGGTTCGATATTAATTTGTAGACACCTCCCGTGTCTTCATTCCTTCGATGTCTCCCGGTGCCTAGCCTAGGGACGGACGTGGTTACCTTGTTTAAAAAAATAATAATTAGCATTAAAATTTGTTCTTGACCTTTTATTTCTGACAAGAGTGCAATTGGTACATATTTAAAATTCTGAATAAAAATATGAAATCTTCCTGACATCAGACCTTAGGATGGATTTTATCCATGTTAAGATGAAATCTATTACTTGTTGGATTACCTGGTGAAATTTGTTGGCTCCAAATAGTTCAACTAGAAATATCTCTATAGTTTTAATTGATGTCATAGTTTACATGGAATAATATAAGAAGAATACTATTCCATGGAATCCATCCAAAGGGGTGGCATAGTGGTTGAAGACTTGAGTTTTGGAGGTATGCTCCCTTCAAGGTCTCAGGTTCGAGACTCATTTGTGACATTACTTCTTCAATGTTTCTCGGTGCCTGGTGTAGGGACGGGCCTAGTTACCATTGTTTCAAAAAAAAATTATAAATAAATTTGTCTGAATATAAATACAAATACAAAAAGAAAAAGATGATTACTAAGAACATTCAAAATCAATAGTTGAAAAACAAATATAAGTTGAAATGATTTTTTTAAATGGTTGTTTTTATTATATAGGAAACCAATATTTTTCATTGATGTGTGAAAGGTACAAAAAATTATCTCATTGTGTAAATAGGACACTTGGGCTATAATATATTCTTTTTTTATAGGAAACGAAAACATTTTCATTGATAAAATGAAAGTGTTACCAAGTTTTGGCCCAGGTTTTGAGCTTGTTCTTTTACGATCAAAGGTAAATACAAAACTACATAAATGAGGAGGAAGCTGAATCTCCAACCTTTGAGTCCTAATAATGAAGGTTGCATAAATGATAAATCTAAGCGACTAAGCGAGTAAAGGATGCGTTCTTTTGCTCCAAAATAAAGCTGAGTAAAGGATTCAAATAAACAACGAGAAGAGAGATCCCTGTCATTGAAATTAAAATTTACAGTAACAAAATGAATCATTAGCTTAGCTATGGGACAATTTTTAGAACTTATCTATGGATCTTCTGCAGATTATAAGTTGAACCATCTCTCAAGTGTATTTATAAATTTGTAGGTTGTGATAGAGCTCAATCGACTGGCAGAAGTCTACCCTTCTCCTAATCTTCTCAGCCCCTCAGAAAAAGACATTCACGTAGTCACGACGGATGCCCACGAGTTCTGGTTCGTGGGATTTCTATGGTTTAGCAGGGCCCTCAAGAGTTTACATGAGGCATTAATGCACTCCCGTGCCTAGTTTGGATGAACCCAAATGGTATCAGTTCTTGCCTTTTCTCTGCAACCCAATGTCTGTGTCTTGTTACTTTGTAGAGTGTTTTTTTTTTTCTTTTTTTCTTTTGAATTCAACACTATTTGGGGTGGGGGTACAAATCTGTAACCTCTTGGTTATCATGTCGTACATTATGATTATGTCAGCTCGGCTGTGATTTGCGTTACTTGTGGAGTGCTTGCTTTTGTTCTAGAGTGTGGAAATTATATAAGGGTTCCTTTTGACCTCGACAATGCTTTATAGATCTTGTTGAAACGATGCTTTTTTGACTTATGATGGATTATTTGTTCCCTTGTTATTTTTTACTCATTTCTTTACAATTTTGATCTAATTCTTTTTAGAAAAGTTCGACTTTTTTTAGTTGAAGAATAACAGAGTGCGGATTAAGGTCATTCGACACGCATTTATGCCAATTAAGCTATTGTATTACTAAATATCTTAACCACTATACAATTCTCATATGGTTTCTTTTCAAAAAAGAAAAAACTCATTGGCTGAAAGCTGGATTAACTAATGAATTAGAACATTCTTATTACTGGTTATGATTTTGGTTAAATTATAAATTTAGTCTCTCAGTTTTTAGATTAACTTTCAATATGTTCTTGAACTAAATGCATGAACTTGTTTAATAAGTTATTAAGAGCTTAAGATGTCTTGATAGTAGATTATCTTATTGACCATTTTTTCAAATTAAACAGGCTTGTAAAATTCAAGATTAAAAGTTTGAGATTTTATTGGACTTTCTATGTAATTTTATGTACTATTGTTCATCTCATACTAATTTATTGAGGCAAATGAAATTTAAAAGAACATAGTTTTAGTGAGCTTAGTTCAGAAGTATATATCATCTTCAAATATTGTTTTTTATACTTCAAAAAGACTCATAAATGTTGGCCAAATTCCTTTCATCAGAGCTTGCATAGTTTGCATGGCTTCAATCAATGAAGTTCTCTTTCCCCAGTGAATAATTTTCTCAGCGAACCAATAGTTTTCTCGATTACAGTGTTTCAAGGTCATCGCCTTTCTTTGCCATTTTACGTCCAGCATCGCCTTCGCTTCAGATCAAAGGCATGCTTTTGGTTAAAGTTTTTTTATTTATTTATCACATTTTTTATACTTTCGTTATAACTTTTTATACCAATAATAATTTAATAAGTATATGTATGGTTGATGAATCTGTCACTTGGAATGGAGATTTTTATTACACTCAGTGGGTTCTTTTCAAAGATTCCTCACTAAACTTCATGATCTTCATCTTCACAATGTTCTGATTCCTCCTGTTTGATTCCCAATTCTGATTATGATCTTCATAAAACCGAGACCCATTTCGTCGAAATGAAGCAGAAGAAGAACTATAATCCAATCAGGATCGGCGCAATTTCCTCCATGAGCAGCAGCCTTGACGCCAAAGACAATCCTTATGTTCAGTTTTCATCTCCAAATGGGAAAAGTTTGCTTTCTTTTGCTTTGATCTCAATGTGTTTGTAAAAATGCCTCCTTGAATGTCCTCAAGGGATGACACATTTGGTTGAAGACTTGGATTTTGAAGGTGTGCTACCCTCAAGGTCTCAAGTTCGAGACTCACTTGTGACATTGATTTGCAGACACCTCCCGTGTCTTCATTCCTTCGATGTTTCCCGGTACCTGACCTAGGGACAGACGTGGTTACCTTTGTTTCGAAATAAAAAAAACCTCTGTGAATGTGTTAGGAATGGCCTTTAGGGGAAATAGGAAATAATAAAGGGGTATATGGGCAAATACTTGGGGAACAAGTTAGAAACTTATAGTAGTGTTAGGGAGACATATTTTGAGTGATTACACTTTGGGCTCTTAAGAGATGATTCTCTAGGAGAAAGGGAGGTTCCAAGTCCTATTCAAACTTGGGTTATCTTGTATACCTATTTCTATATTTCAATATATTGTCCGGGTTCTAGCTTGGTTCTTATCAGAATGTTGATTATCTCTTTTCTTGTTTTGTTGCCAATCTTTATTAGATAAGACGTGGGATGTGTTTGATCGGTGCGGGAAGAGGTTTGAAAATAACACCAGGAGCATTAAGGCTGCAGCAGATAGCGTCTGGAATCATTGTTAGTTCTTTGATCTTCCCCCTCAATTCAATTTACTTTTCTGAATGTGTTGGTTTCACCTAGATTCTAGTAACAACCCATTGCTTCATTTTGATACTCTAATAAGATTTAGTTCTCTCATCTCTTTAATTTGATTGGTAAACCAAGTTTCCTGATAATATGGAGTCCTGTCTCAAAATTAATTGGCAATGAGTAGAGTATCCTATTTATCTTATAAAATCTAGGAGGTCTTCTTACTTTTTCCATGTGGGATTGTGAATATGGACTTTGATGACGCTTCTTTGGGATCACTAATTTTGAATCGGGTCTTAAATTATACTTGTTTAGGTTTAATGGACTCTGATAGCGTATTAGATAGTATGGACTTGCATCTCAAAACCAATTGACAACGAGTGGAGTAGTTCATCTATATTAGAAATGAACATTTCATTTTTAGTTCTCTCCATTTCTTGTTAATTTGATTGGTAAAGCTTTCAATCAATTAGTTCCGTAGAATTAAAAGAGTTTCTTGACACAAAATAACTATATTACGATGTAATAGAGGTTACAATGTCAAGATAATACCAAAATATTCTCTACTCTCTAAGAATCCTAACTCTCCTAATTAACCAAGTCACTAATTTCTAATTACTACTAAGGCCTTATCAATTTTGTACTAATATTCCGAGCCTACCCCTTCTTAGTACTCAACACCTTCTTTCATTAAAGAATTGGTTTGGATTTCCCTTCATGTTGTCAGATTATTTCAAACAATCAATGATAACTTCAAATATCAAATGACATGTTACAAGTTAATGCAAAACCAACTTTATTTGGCAAGGGTATGTTTCATTCCTTTTGGTTCTTTCTAGAATAATCAAATCGGGTTAACCTAAGCATAATTGAACTGGTTAAGGTCACATGTACTTGACCAAAAGGTTAGAGATTCGAGTTTCAACCCAACATATTATTGAACTGGAAGAAAAGAACAATGAACCCTGAATTTTTGTTCATGATTGATGTCTTCTCGGGCATATTAGCTTCTAACATACAATAAATGTTTTCTCAACAGTGAAACTTAGTTCTAGTGTTACCGATGCGGCCATGGTCAGGCTTTGTCGAGGGACGAAGTTGCTCACTGAAGGTGGCTATGAAAAAGTATTCCAGCAGACGTTTGGTTTTGTTGATGGAGACAAGTACTTGGATTCCTTTGCTTGCTTTCTGAGCACTTCCTCTGGGCCTGTAAATGGGACTCTGTACATATCCACAAAAAGAGTGGCCTTCTATAGTGAGTTTCCTCTTTGTCACTATCCATCTCCTGGCCAGCCACAGTGGATGCATTACAAGGTATGTCTGACCCATTACTCTTGAAAATATTTTGTTCTGATAAAAATCTGAAATAGAGTTTAGACATTAGTTTGGTTACCTTTTTTTGTTTTATGTGTTTGAAAATTAAGCTTATAATTTATAAACATTACTTCCACATTGCTTTATTATCTGTTGTTAGCATTTTTCAGAACTTGATTTTTGTTTCTGAGATGTGACTAGAAATTCTAGTGTCTTTATAAAGTGAAAAAGCTTACCAAAACATTGTGAGAAAACAAACATAATTTTCAAAACTAAAACAAAATAGTTATCAAACAAAACTTGTTTACTTATAAACAATCAGTACAGTTGCTAACTTGCTACGAGTTATGAGTTCAATCTATAGTGTGATCATGTACTCAAGAATTAATTTCCTACAGATTTCCTTAACAATCAAATGTTGTAGGATTAGATGGTTTGTCCCATGAGAACAGTCGAAGTGCGCGTAAGTTGGCCCAGAAACTCACTTATCTAAAAAAGAAAAGCAATCAATAGAGTAGATATATCGAAGGAAATACAAAATAGAACGAATACAAGATCACTCATATGTTTGAGATTCCCCACAAAATGGGTTAACTCTCACTGTTCACATCCCCACAAAAAGATGCTACTGGGTTAACTCTTACTATTCCCATCCCCACTTACATATACTTCTCTGATCTAACTAATAGTGAGTGCCCTGCTTCCTTCACTTCCAAAAGTTTTTTTTTTTTTCATAAGTATTCAGACCAGTTTAAGCGCACTTCGAAGTCTCCCAAAACAAATGTCTGACTTTACTACATTTGGTTGTCAAACTATATTAAATCCTAGGTAGGTAGCCACCAATACCATAGGTTTGACTCATTCACTCTAAACTCTTCATTATTTTCATAGTCTTTATTGACCACTATGCCAACTCATAGTTCTGAAAAAGATTTATGCATAGAAGAAAGTTGAAATCATATGAGATAAAACTTCAAAGAGAAATATCTAGATTTATAGATCGAATCTGGATTCAAAACCTGTGAGAATTAGTGTGTTCATAATCTTCCTCAATAATATAACGTGGACTTTGTTTTGTGAGGATAATGAGACTGAAAAACATAGGATATTAGGGACTATAATTCAAATGGAATGGTATTATTCCTTCTGCTCTTCAGTTATCTTCTAAGCAGACAATACTCTGCACTAAGAAGTATAATGATGAGGCCATGATTAGGGTTTAGGCTTCCTACTTTTTGGAGTCATAGGCTTCCTACTTTTTGTAACTATGATCTTACTTTTTTATTTGCACATTGGCAGCATCTTTTGTAACAGATTTTATCATCCTTTTCATTTATCAATGAAATAGTTTCGTTTCTCATAAAAAAAATGATGAGGCCATGATTAAATACCATTTAATATACCCATTAAATAGGCTAACATAATTGTCCTTTATTTGTTACCCACTATGAATTTTTCAATAAATTGGGCATCATGGGATTAGGAAATGAAAATGTAAGGATGCAGTGTCTGATCTGCCAGTAGGATACCATTGATGGAGTGTCAGTCCACAGAAGAAACTATAAGGTGATGTGCAAGAACATGTTCTTGATTTCAAGAGTAGTAAATGAAACCATTTAAAGAGTGAGTTGAAAGTCTGCAGCTTTATAAAAGCTCATCCATCAATTAATACATATCTCCTTGGCTAGTTTTTAAAAAGCTCAAGGTGCACTTAGGCACGATAGTCTACTGGAGATTAGGCGTAAGGCGCTAAAGCGACGGTGGAATATTTTTTCGGTGACGCGCATGTGTTCATTGGTAATGTGCATTATATATATAAATATAATGCACATGTGAGGTGTTAGACCTACGCCTCGAGCCTGGTCTTTTAAAACATGGTTTCAAGGCCTTAAATACTTCTCCTGTTAAAGGCAATGTTTTGAGAATCTCTTATTCCTATCTTACACTTGCTTGAAAACTGTCTGTGTTACTACTTGATCTTGCATTCTATCCCCTTCTCAAATTATTGGTATTTGCACTTATGGTTTCATCAAGTTTCGTCGAGTTTCTTGTCCTTTATCTATCGGTTTCGCTCGTGTTATCAACTTTGGACGACTATGATGAATATGTAGGTGGTGGTAGCAGTTGATCAGTTGAGGAACATCGATGCTTCTTCAAACCAGAAGGACCCATCACAAAAATACATTCAAATAATCACGAGGGATTTTCATGAATTCTGGTTCATGGGGTTCATATCATATAACAAGGCTGTCAAGACTTTAACCAATGCATTGCAGTGATCTCGTTCGCGCCTAGGTTGGACGAAACCGAAACGCAACGAGCAAAGCCAACTTTTGGTTCCATACTCTTTACGAACATCATCCATGGTTTACTTTCTTGCAAATATTTTTATGAAATAAAGTTGTTTGCATCTTACACTTGCCAAAACTAAACTAAGCAAATGTTACTTTGAAGTAAGACCATTATTGATTACTTAAGTCAAACCACAACGTTTATTTATTATTTTTATTTATTATTTTTATTTATTATTTTTTTTAATAGGAATATTATAATAACTTAAGAGGCTATAACAAAAATTTACAATTTCAAAACGCATGCATGGCCTAAACACGGGTGAAGCTCTATTTGATAATCACGTTGTAGCTCGTTAGGAGCTTTTGAGTCAAACCACAACAAATTGATCGTTAAGGATCATGTGACTATTTACCTATAATTTAGTATCATATGAGTTGATTTGATAATTAAATATTATTATTATTTAATATTACCCACTGTTCGGGTTATCTTGCGTGTATAAAAACTCGTGGAAAATTAGTAGCCAATATGAATACACGAACTGGTTATCTGTTAATTCTCATGACTCTTTTAACCATTTGATCACTCTATGATAGTTGATTGAAAAGTTTAGATGGTTTTGACAGTTGGAGATATATAATTTTATTTATCCATTATCAATAAATGCCTTATTGTGTAAATATGTAGAAAGAAAATAATATAAATATATACACCAAGTTGCAAGAAACCAAACATGTGAATGAGAACTAGATGCTTGAAATTTCACTTTAGGGATCTCTTTATGGGTCTTTTTGCAGAACTGTTTAGTGGTACTAAAAGATGAAGAATATTTCTGATTTGGAAAACCCTATCAGTTAAAAATAAGAATTAGGAATATTTTTTCATCATCATTATTATTATTTATTTAACATGAACAAAGAATGCAGAGTCTGAAAATAGAAATTTTGGGAATATGAAGTATCATTGAGAATGAGATGTTTGCCTTTCAAGTGTGATAGAATGGAAAAGAAACTATGAAGTTTATTTAGTATGTAAGAATTTGAAAAATGAAATATTTGATCACTTATATATTGAGAAATCCTGATGGAAGGTCCATTTTTATAAAATAATTATAAATATAGTCAAATTTGAAAATATTTGTAAATATAGTTCAATATTGTATTATCAATACAATATTATGTATTATCAATACAGTATTAATATAAATACCTATGACTATGATTATTATTTTTTAAAACAAAGTGACCATATTTATAATTATTTTTTGAATTTGATTAATCTGGTAAATTTTCTTATATATTTTTTAACTAGACAATCATGAAACTTTTATATATATATATATATATATATATATTAATAGTGATCACCTTTTTAATAAATACTTTTTGACAGTGTTTTTTCCAACTTAAGTAATATTAAATTGATTAACATATATATTTTGGAAATTTGTTATGTATATGATTAATTATTGGGCCCTCTATTAGAATTATAGCACATTTTTTTTAAAAAAATCGTTTATACCAAAATTCTGAGTGATTGAACTCAATCAGTTTGTTAAGTGATTGAGCTCAATTGATTGAGTTCAATCACTAATTATTGATTGAGTTCGATTGAGTTCAATCACTCATAATTTTGGTATATGTGTAATTATTTTCAATTTTGTGCTATAAATACAATTTTTTAGCCTATTTTTATTATACATGAAAAATCCCCATATATTTTTGACCAAGAATTTAAAGGTTCGAATCTCTTTTTTAAATATAAGCAAATAGATAATTAACCTAAAGTACACTAGTGGACATAACATATTATTAGTTGCAAGACAATCGAACTCATATATCAAACAATTTCAATTTGTGTCAAATTATACAAATCTAATTACCAACAAACGATCTAACTTTTAGGATTGAAATTGTTCCAATTTGTACTTTTACTTTCCAAAAGAATGATTAGTCGACACCCATTTGATTAAGGCGTTCATTAAGGACATAATCTCATCATTTAAAAGTTTTGCAAATCTAATTGGTTTCTCTCTTTTGAGATTATGATCATACACTAAACCAAATTACCCAAACTTTTGATAATTTATACCAAAAGTTGAGAGAAAATTATGAAAATGACATTGAAGAATATTGCTGTTTCCCAGTTTCCCCTTTGGGAAAGAACTTCAAAAGTGGTTTGGAAATTCCGCAAAAAAAAAAAAAAAAAAAAAAAAAAAAAAAAAAAAAAATCCTTCAAAATGAACAAGTTCTTCTCCCACATTAATTACAAAAACATACAAAAATTCTAAATTATTTGTAATGTGTTTCAATATTATATTATAAATACTCATTACTATCAATATATCTATTATAAATATTCATTTATACCAATATTATAAATAGTATGTGACACAAAATTTATTAATACTAACTACCATATATATTTATTAACCATATTTATAATTATTTTTCTAAATTTGACATATCTTTTAAATTTTTCTATATAAATATTTTTTTGTTCCACAATTGAAGTAGAGAATTTCAATTCATAACTTTTTTGATTAATGCTGGTTGAGTTATTTGATTTTTAAAAATTCTTTTTTTTTTTGTAAAGATTTTTAGTATAGTTTCATAATCTTTAGTTTTTTGTTGGAATATTTTTATTTCATTTCAAAATTTTAGATATAAACCTTTTTTTTATCACTCTTGAGTCAACTTTCAAATATAACTCCTCAAACTAAGTACTCAACCAAAATTGCATCCAAGGTTTTAAAAAATGTAAAGATTAAAAATAGAAAGAAAAAAAAATGTTGGTAGGACTTTTCTGCCTATGGGCAGTTTGGAAACAGTGATTAAATAATCGAACGAGAATGACATACTACCAAATTTGTACTTTTTTAGTAATTTTAGTAATTTTTAGTAATTAAATAATCGAAGAGAAAAAGGAAAAAGAAACTTCTCTTGCTGTCTTGACTGGTTCATAATATTACTATATTTATCTTTTTATTAAATTGTGTACTAAATATTACAATTAGTAAAATTAATGAAATTAAATCATGGAAGCATGACGTGTCACCGCCCCACTTAAACTCAGGGTAAGTAGCCTATTATTGCTACCAAACAAGGGATTAACACACTTAATTAAGTTATTTAAAAAAAAACACTAAATTAAGTTTTCTTATAATTCTTTTTCTTTTCTATTTTTGTAAGTAAAATAATACAAGATGGGGATTCAAATTCAAGCAGGTAATAAATGGCTTTATCAACTAAGTTATATTCTATTTGACATCTTAGAATGAGCTTAAACCATAAGAAAACAAATCTTATGAAAATAATATATATATATATATATATATATATATCATAGCTATTTAGTTCTTTTAAAGGATTGGGAACTTTAGTCTAAATGATATGGTGAGACTTTAAAAACTCTCTCACATTCATATATTTTTTAGGAAAAAAAAAGGAAATCAAATCTATCATCTCAATAATTAATTATAATTTTTTTTATGGATAGAAAATGAATAATATTATAGGTTTAATTCGATCATTTCGACATACATGCTTGTTTTAGTACAGTAGAAAAAAAAGGACCAACAAATCTTATATAAAAAGCATAACTACTCTAAAAATAATATAAAAGTCAAATATCAGTTTTTAGATTCGGACTCGTAAACATTAATGTAAAAATTATGTAGTCCTAGTAATGTACAAAATATCAAAACCCTTTCTTTTTCTATCTTAAATTTGTGGAGCTGATTTTTCTTTTTGAAGAAAAAAATTCATGATGCTGAATTACTCCACATGTATTGCTCAAATTTGTCCGCCCAAATTCATATTTTTAAAAAATTTTAATTTTTTAAAAAATTAAATTTTTTATAAGGACACCTAAATTTTGCCATGTTTGTGATTCAAATTGAAAATAGTGTTTTAAGCGAAAATAACAATAATAATTAAAAGGAGAAGGACAATTCCACGTGTATGAATGAGACACCTGGCATGGGACACGCTGTCAGAGTTGGACTTATTTGGCAACGGTGGGGGCTGGAAAATACTACGCGTGGCAGATGTGGGGCCCGCCACGAGCCTCGTTGGGCCCCACTTTTCCTATTTGGCGGCAAAATTGTCGTACACTGCGGGACCCACCGCCCTGCCACCTCATTCCTTTCAAGCAGGATAACGACGGATCGGCATTAGTTATCTTACCAAACACCCTCCAAAATATCTACTTCTTTTTTCCTTCTTAATTATTTGTTTTCAAATTAATCAAAAAATTAAAATAATAAATAATAATAATAATCAAAAAAATTAAAAACAGAGACCAAATAAGAATTAGATTCAAAATTTAAAGGCTAAAAAATAGTTTTTCCAAAAACATTTACCACTAAACTAATATAGGATAGTTTTTAAAATTATTTTTTAGAAAATAAAGGCAAAATTATTACAAACACAATCTTAAATAATTAAAATTAAACCATAAATTCACAATAGCTTAATAATAATAGATATGTATTGGTTTTTTTTTTTATAACATGCCTCATTTCATGTCTCTTCTAGACTCAAGAATCTTCAATCAAATCTTTATTTTATTTTATTATACATATTTGAGTTTTTATGAGTTTTGATATTATATTAGATAATATGAATTTCATCCTAAAATCAATTGACAATAAAGAGAGTAACCTATATTTTTTTTTAAATGCTTATTATTTCAATGTGAGACAACTGTGCATGAGAATGATGCTTCTTTTGGGCTTACCAATCTTGAATCTATCTCAATTTCATTGTTATTGGACCAATAACTGTTTGAGTTGTTTGAGTTTTATGAACTCTAATACTATATTAGAGAATATGAGGTTCCATCTTAAAATTGATTAACGATAAAGAAAGTAACTCATATCTCTTTTATATGTTTGTTGGACTCTCCACTGCAAGAGTTTGGTCAAAATTTTGTGAGAATTGAAATTTTCGCTCAATTTTTGAATTGACTAATTTCTAGCTTAGGTTAAAATCATCATGGAGTGACTCAATTGATCAAAGAGAGTCTTGAGATGCTTAAAGCGACGAGTTCAATCTATGATAGTCACCTTCATATGAATTAATTTTTAAAAAAAATTCTTGACATCAAAATGTTGTAGAGTTATACAGTATGTCCTATAACAATAGTGAAGATGTACGCAAGCTCGCCCACAAACAGACCAAATATTAAAAAAAACTCAATTTAACCTAACCCAACCAAGAACTTTATCCAATTAAAATATACAAATAATTATATATATATATATATATAATAATTATATATAGATAACCCGTGCACCACCCCTACAAGAAAGTTGGTAAACCATCCCTACGGGGCGGCGCGTGCTAAATAATCGCCACCTATGACAGTGACCTCTATACAAATAAAGGCCAAACGGCACCGTATCACGTACGACGAAGGGGTTGAAAATCTCTTCTTGCCACGTGTCTCTTTTTCAACCAAAAGATTTCAACATCCTTCAAAAAATATTATTATTATTTTTTAATTTTGGATCTTGATTTCAATATTTTATTTTCTCGATCAACTCCTCATAAATCATTAGAGCTGACTAATATTTGAATATGAACATAGTTTTTTTTTTTTTTAATATATATAATGATTTGGCTAAAGTTTTATAATTTTATTAAATAGAGTAGAAGAGTTGTCTAAAATATAGATATATTAATTCTCAAGTTAGATTTATGTTAATCAACAAAATGAATTTGTTAATCTCAATAGTGTTAAATATTGACTATTTCAATAATAATAATAATAATAATAATAATAATAAATAACCATGGAATGAAATTGAGAATTACAACTTAACCGGTTATTATATTCTAAATCTAGTTGGCTAAAGTTTTTTTTTTTTTTTTAAATTTTTTTTTATTATAATAGATAGATTCTTCACATCTATTTTAATTTTCATTGTAGGGCAATATATTTGGCCATTTACATGGTTAAAATGAGAAGGTATAGATAAAAGATTAAATATATATATATATATATACCGAAAAAATATAAGAAAAAAGAAAAAAAAAGGGAACATTTTCTAATCACATGGTGCAAATAATGGCAAACACTCTCTCTCACATGGAGAAAGTTAATGATTGAAGAGAAAAAGAAAAACCAGGAATAAGAGAATTTTTAAAATAATAAATTTGAAAGTTGTAGATTTATAATAAATTTTAAAGTTGTACATTAAAAATATAGACATATTATCATATTATTATTGTTGTATGTATGTGTGGATAAACTAGAGAAATAAATAACTAATTTGGAATAGACCTCGAGAGAGAGTTTGGTATGAGTGGAATAAACAATAGTTTTTTTTTTTTTTTTTTTTTTTTTTTTTTTTTTTTTTTTTTTTAACTTTTTTTTATCAAACTCTTATACCAAACAAGATTTTCCTTTACTTCCACTTCCAAACACTCATATTAAATAATTTTTTTATACCATTCAAAATTTATCTTCTTCAAAACTCTTATATCAAATAATCTCTCATAGTTGTGATGAGAAAATATAAATTATTGGAATACTAAATTAGTTTTGTCCCCATAATATTAATTACTTCTTCAAGGAAATTACTTCTTCAAGGAAGGGTGGTTGTTATAAGTTGGAAGAGAGGAGTTTGTGTAGATTTTTTTTTCTTTTCTATTATTCGGCTTAAGGAGTAAACGACACTCATTTCTCTTATATTAAATATAATTTTCAGCTAACAACGAAATCATCAAATCATCAATTATTTTTTATACCATATAAGATTTTATCTCATTCAAAAACTTTGTAAATCCCTCCCTTAATCCACTCATACCAAACCCTCCTATAGGAATTAATTTTCATAACTTCTTCTAACAACCAAACCAACTTTTTAATTTTCATCTTCACTAAATTAATTTATATCTTCAAACACCAAACAAAACACTACACAAAGTCTCCACCACATACAACTCCTCATAAATTCTATTTGTTCAATCTATTGGGCCCCACAACAAATTATGTTATTGAGGCAAGGTGTGTAAGTATAATTTTTTGGTGTTGAACTCTTATGCTATTTCATATGTTTGGTTTATTGATGTATATATTTTAACAAAACATTGTCATTTTTATTCTTGTTTTGGATGTTGGAATTTCATCTTATATTTGGACACTGAAATATTGTCTAAGTTCATGCAAGACAACTAAAACAGCTTTAAAAACCTAATACTACTTTGCCAATTTGAAAGTCGACTAGGTATTGACATTCTATGATCAAAGATTTGATGGTTAAACTCCCCAATCGACCTTCAAATGGCTTGTTTAATTTTCCTCATTTCGAGTTTGACTGAAAAAAAATTCTTTTAATTTTATGAATTCATTACTTCGCATAGATTTTAAATTTGGTATGGATTTAAATATTAAACGACACTATCACTCTTTTTTAGTTTAACAATAATTAATTATGAGTAAAATCTTTTACTGATTGACTTATTGCTCGTATCGAATATCAATCGTTCACTATAAAAATAATGTGGGATTAACTGATAAATGTTTACTAAAAAGGGTATGAGGAGTTCAAAAATTGAATTTTGAATAGTACACTTTTTTTTTTTACTTGTGACAACCAACAGAGGGTAAATGTGTCATTTTTATTTCTTTTGGTCCAAAATTCAGTTTTAGTAGAAAGAGGTCTCTTTTCCAAATTGAAAAAATTAAAAATTGGTTAAGAAATAAAATAGTAGAGGGAAAAGCAGAGGAAACAATGCCCACGCGGGATGCCAGCTGTCTGAGCATAGATTCCGCGATTGCCTACATCATACCCCACTGGGCCCCACCTTTCTTTTTTACTGCCATTCATTTTTCTTTTTTTCTTTTTTAAATAATCACCATTTCACCTTCACCTCTTTTTTCCATCCTTCATTTTTTACCTTTTCAAACTCAATAATATATATATTTTTTTTTTATAAAATAAACTACAAATTTAATGTCATAATTTTGTTTGAGGTGTGTATTTTTTAAGCACAAACTTACAAAATTATAAACTTGTTCATTAAACTTTCAATATTTTAAAATTTAAGAGACTACTAGCGATTTTCTAAAAAAAAGAAGAAAAAAATATTTTACACATGTAATAGACAATGGTATAAGTTATTTTACCATCCCATGATGTAATAAGTTACTTTTATTTTAAGTAGTTAAAAAATTAAGATTTTTATATTAATTCGTTTGGATGATTGGAGAGTTACAACAATTTTTTTGTTGTATGTGAGTCTTTTTTTTTTCTCTCTTTTATAAAGGAGGTAGACTTAGAGAATAACTTGTCTCGATGTAAATTTGAAATAAAAAATTATTTTAAGTAATTAAATATGCATTATTTTGAATAGTTGAAAATGAAATTATTAAAAATGAAGAGCTCATTTAAATATCTAAAAATAAAGAATTGTTTTGAGTAGTTACTATAATTTGTTTGGATGACATTTTTTATAAGTAGTTAGTAAATGATCAAATGTAAATCCTAATTAAAATTGATAAACAAATACTCCTAAAATTTTAATATAAATTTACATTTTATGTAAGTTTAGATTGTATTATTGTGTCAATTTTAGTATGACTCGATTAATTAAGATATATTATTTAAACTTTTAAAAAGAGTCATATAAATGTGAGAAGATAACAATATAACTTGAGGACAAAGGAACAAAATGAAAGCTTCTCAATTTGAGTACTTACTAAAAATATTTTGCACAACCAAACGAGTCAATAGTTCAATAATTTTATTATTTGATTATAAAAAAGGAATTTGTTGATTTTAAATTTGGAGAACGAACTAAGAAAACATATTTGAAAATTGAAAGATAAAAACTTACGAAAGTTGATAGAAATCAAAATTAAGTGTAAAAAAGTTTTTTTTTTTTTTTTTTTTTTGTAATTAAAATAAAGTTTGATGTTTATTGTGTATGTAGGGGTGTATATGGTCCGGGTTGGGTAGGGTTGAATGATTTTTTTGGATCAACCCGATTTTTTGGGTTGGTCAATTTGCCAACCCGTCTAACCTTATTCATATGTGTAACCCAACCCAACCCTAAATTTTTGGGTTGGGTTCTCGAGTTATGTTACCTTCATTTTTTCTATCTAAGATTCAATCCATAGACCTACAATATGTTTAAAAAAAATGTATGATACTA
>JBBMEF010000018.1:7121258-7137745 GCA_037832685.1 Sicyos baderoa | reverse complement strand
ATATACTCAATTATTTTCAAACTTTTGCTATCTATGCAATTATTTATCCCATTTTTGACATCTACGCAAAATCCCCTAAATATATCGGCAGTAGTTATTCAGTTAAGGAATATCGATAATTATTATGCTATCGTTTATATTTAAGTCACTAGTCAAAAGTTTTTTTAATCTATCCAAAAAAAAGTTTTCTTAGAAAGTCATACATGCGAGAGCCTTAAAATTAATCATTTTTTATTGTTTAAAAAAAAACTTAAAAAAAAGAAAAACTAATTATCCCTTAATTATTTTCGAATTCATTCACAAAAATTAAACAGTAAATAGACATGAGACGTATGTGAAATTCCTGCATCTCTCAATTATAGAATTAAATGAACATAAATGAAAATTCGTTTTTTTTTTTCAGTTCCGAAAATTCAAGAAAATAATTTGGAAAGAAAAGAAGGAAAAAAAAAAAAAAATCAAATTTCATTTTATATTATGAGCCAGCTAAATTCCACGTACATTTTGTTTCCTATTTTAATATTACGCGTTTTTTTACCGTAGATGATTACGCGTTAAAACACAGACACCGGAATTTCCACTATTTTGACGTATGAAATTTGATGAATGAAAACTATTTCAAAATAAGAAAAAACTTATTTATATCAAATGGGTCCGTGACGAGTTGATTGTCTTGATTAGTATTAATTTATTTCAATTTTCATGATTACATGTTCGAGTTCAAAAATCGGACTTTAATATTATGAGATAAGTAGTATCATCTATGTAGAGTTCGTTGGTCTCACTCATTCACTAACAAAAACAAACAAAAAAAACTATTTATTTAAGAAAAAAAAACTAATTATCAATCCTAGTATTTCTTTCTAATATGACTATTCTCACGAAATTTACCAAATTTAAGGTGATTATCATAAATTAAATTCATAACATTTATATCTTTAAAGTTTATTTTAACATAACACCAATTTATAATTTAAAATTATCAAATTTTAATTTATAAACTTTTTGAGAATGGTTAATCCTTACTCTACATTAGTGTACTTCACTTATTATTGGGTTCGTTATATTTGTATATGAAGTATATGTCTTGTTAATATGCATATTTGTTGTCTTCCTCGTAAGATTAAAATGCTTAATTGATGAATTCAAATCGATCGGCCTCTAATTATTATAAAGTAAAAAAATTGCTTTTTTAAAAAAAAAATTGAATTCAACCAATATGTAGAAGTTATAAATTCAAAATTTTAACATTTATTCGAGTAAATGCTGAAAAAAAAAGTTGCACTTATTACATCAAAGGTTGTTGAAAGTTTGATTACAA
Organism: Sicyos baderoa; assembly: GCA_037832685.1. NCBI lineage: Eukaryota > Viridiplantae > Streptophyta > Magnoliopsida > Cucurbitales > Cucurbitaceae > Sicyos > Sicyos baderoa. The sequence goes on along the minus strand of JBBMEF010000018.1, from coordinate 7,136,424 downwards.
ATTTTTTTCTATATAAAATTTTAAAACATATAATATTTTGCTTTTATTTTTTATCATTCTTTTTATTGAAGTTGTTTTTATTATTGTTAACTTCGAAATATATATCATCACTGTCCTAACAAGAACAACAAAAAATTGAAAAAGAATAGTTGTTAGAACAAGCTTAGCCTAAATATATATATATATATATATATATATAAGAATGCATGTGTACGATTAAATATGTTCGTGAGAATAGATGAGATCCTTCCTAAATTCGATATTTAGTTTCATTTCATCGGGGAATTATTGTACTCTTTTCGTGTTTGTTTGTCATATTTGAAATGGATTCAAATTAAAGATTTACTTCTTCTTCTTTTTTTCGAAAAATTACATCCAAACAATTTTTTTTTTGTAACTACTCAAAATAACTCATCATTTTTATTACTTAAAATAATAACAATTCATTTATAATTATTCAAAAAAACTTCTTATTCTATCAACTAATTACCAATCATTCATTTATCACTTCTCAAAATAATTTATTTTTAACCAATATTCATCCTCCCAATTTAAATTAAAAAAAAAACACAAATATTTAAAAAAAAGAAAAAAAGAAAATTGGATTAAAAGAAAGCGTGAGAATTTGGAGAAGAGAGAGAAAGTGTAGATTTTGGTCCGTTTTAAAGTTCATAGAATTCTCGACATTGCAAATTACACACAGCAAAATCGGTGGTTTCTCTCACTAAGCCTTTAATGGCGGATTAAGAGAGAGAAACAAAAGCTCCAAATTCAGCTATGAAAAATGGCGAGTTTCCTCTTCGATCTCCATCGTCTCTAGGCACCGTTCTTCAATTCTCCCTTCCCGTTTGAACTGATCGGAACCACCTGCCCGTCGTCGATCTCGATGGCGAAGACCGGCGTCTTCGATTCCAGCCCTACAGTCACGGGGAAGGCCACGGAGTTGAAGAAGGAGTTGCGGAGGCTCATCGTCGCCATAATCGACGATGATACCTACTCCACCGACACTGTCGATCATGCTAAAGAGATTCTCTCTGCGCTCAAGGACTTGAAGCTCAGGAACAGATCGCGATCTTCCAATCTCTACGAGAATCTCATTTCGCCCGATCAGTTTCGTTGCCCGCTCTCCAGAGAGCTCATGAGAGATCCTGTTGTTGTTTCTACTGGCCAGGTTTGTGCTCTTTGATTTCTCTTCTAGGTTTTCCTGATTTTCTTAATTCTTGATTCCTTTGTGTTCTTAAGAATCGAAATTCGAAGCGCGTAGAGGAATGGAAAAAGGAAATCCAAGAAACGTATGAGTGTGTTCTTCCTCTCTGCTTTTGTTGAATTTTGTCCCGTAAATCTGCTGTTTGGATGTGTCTTCCTCTTCTTGCTCTAAGTTCTCGCAAGAATTGAATTCCTTCTACTTCGATGTTTAGTTTGCAATCTGTAGGATTTTCTGGTTTCTGTGTTTTTTTAGTTTAGAATTTTCAATTTTAACTTGTATTTTATGTCTGTTTTCTTACTGACATTGCGTATTTTTTGTATTTGATTTACAGTTTCTGTATTCAAGGCAACAGATATTACCTGTGAATCTATATGTATGGTGTTCTTGGAAATCTGTATAATGGACGAGATTAATCTGTCAATCTATATGATTAATATGACTAATCTGAGGCAATATTGACTAATATGTGAAATCAATATGAATGGTTTTGTACTTTATTGATCATTTTTTATATGTATGATTTTTGGTGGGTTAGATCTAACAACATTATGAATTTCTTTGTTAACTCAATACTTTCATTATGATTGTTTCTGAGTTTTCTTATTGTTATTGATTTGTTTCATCTTATCTGCAGACGTACGACAGACCCTTCATTCACCAATGGTTAAAATCAGGAAACCGAACATGCCCGAGAACTCAGCAAGTTCTTTCACACACGAACCTTACTCCCAATCACTTGATTCGTGAAATGATATCTCAGTGGTGTACAAGTCGGGGAATTGAGTTGCAAGATCGTGTCCACTGTCTCGATGACGATGTAATAACGGAAGCTGATAGAGACCGTTTTCTTATGCTAATAGAGAAAATGTCTTTGACTATATCTGAGCAAAAAGCTGCTGCCAAGGAGCTTCGGATGTTGACGAAGCGGGTGCCATCATTTCGAGTACTTTTTGGCGAGTCCCTTGATGCCATCTCTTTGTTGCTTAGTCCACTTTGTGGAGATAAGTCGCGAAGTAGTATTCATGGGGATCTGCAAGAAGATGTGATCACAACCCTCTTGAATCTGTCCATCCATGACAACAACAAGAAACTTGTTGCTGAAACCCCCAAGGTAGTACCTCTTCTAATGGAAGCGCTGAGATCGGGAACAATGGAAACAAGGAGCAATGCAGCCGCAGCCCTTTTTACTTTGTCAGCTCTCGACTCGAACAAAGCACTCATCGGGAAAGCTGGTGCCTTGAAACCACTTATTGATCTTTTAGATGAGGGACATCCCTTATCTATCAAAGATGCTGCTTCGGCAATATTTAATCTTTGTATACTTCACGAAAATAAAGGAAAAGCTGTACGAGATGGTGCGGTTCGAGTGCTTCTGAAAAAGATCATGAATGAAATGCATGTAGATGAGTTGTTGGCTATTCTGGCAATGCTTTCAAACCATCCTACAGCTGTTAAGGAAATGGGAGAACTGGGAGCTGTTCCTTTCTTGCTCAGAATTATTAGGGAAAGTGCCTGTTCTCGCAACAAGGAGAATTGCATTGTGATCATCCATTCTATATGCTTATACGATCGAACCAAGTGGAAAGACATTAGGGAGGAGGAGAAATGCTATCGAACTATCTCCGGACTCGCTCAGAATGGGACTTCAAGAGCCAAGAGAAAGGCCGGCGACATACTCGAGAAGCTGAACAGGGTAGTCAACATGATCCATACTGCGTAATGAAATTCTCGGGGTTCAAAACTTGTAGATTCTGCATCTAAATCTGGCACTCTGGTCTTTGCTAAGACTCAGCATCTCATCTGTTTGGGTAATCTTCAATCATCCTTTTTGTACATTCTCTTTTCCTGTGGAGTCTAATTTCGATTCCACTGCCAGGTTCATCAGTTAGTCACTGTGAATAAATGTGAAGTGAGTTCTGTTGATAAGTTTTTGTTCTTGTTCTTGTTTCCGTTTTAGTTTTGTTCTTGCGACATCGCTCGTTTCATCATTACTGCACTTTGCCAATGCTTGTTTTTCCCTTTTCTCTGTTTCATTGAACTGAACTGATAAGTTCAGAGTTGTTGAAAGGGAAGTGAGCAAATATGATTTGGCTGATGGTTACCTTGCAATGTCCCTAAGTGGTACCAAATGGATCTAAAGTTGGACAAGTAAGACTCAATGAATAGCTAAGTAACACTCAGGGAAAGTAGTGTGCATCATTTTGAATGGTTTCTGTGATATCTAACAATGTGGTCCATTTCAAGATGGAGGGAATAGGAATATTGGATGCCTTCTTCCTTTTTGTGAAGATATTCACTTTTTTCTTTTCTACACTGTTTGAGTCAACTTGGACGCACCTCGACTATTCTTATGAGATATACTGTCCGACCCTATAATATTTTGATGTCAAGAAAATTTGTAGAAATCAATTCTTAGGTAGGTAGCCACCATGAATTGAACCCAAAATCTTTTAGTTTTTTTAATGTCTTTTTGACGACTAGACTACATAGTGGTGTGGTTACGAAGATATTCACTCTCTTAGTCTCCTTTTGTCCACTTTACCTTGGACTTTCCTCAACATCTGTTAGAATTCCCTTAAAAAATTTCTTGTCACTTCATTTTTTTTTCATACGGGTGAGTGTTCTGACCACAAGTTAATTCTTAAGTAAATGATCATCATCGTTTAGTTTTCTTAGATCCTCTTAATCACTAATTCGGTCTAAAAATATCGATATGAGTTTAATGAAGTTGTAAGGGGTGTACTACTACAAATAGGAAAGTTCAATCTCCTCTCATCTGGCCTCATAATCTAGTATGAAAATCTCAATACAAGTAGAACGAAATCCTTATGAGTGAGACATTTAAATTTATGATCTCTCAGTCATGAATAAATACTTAGATCGATTGAATTATTGTTGTCGTCGACAGATTTAGCCTTCAATTGTAGCTTTTAAAATATATACAGAAATAGTAGAGCATGAAAACAAGTTAGGCTTCTTTCAAGTCCCTTTAAAAAAAAAAAATAATAAAATTTAAAGTTCCCTTTCTTTCTGTATTAAAGGGAGAGAAAAGTCCCCTCATGTCTCTGCTAGCTGGGTATTTGGATTCTTTTCATTTAAACATTTAATTTTAAAAAGGTCAGATAAATAAAATGTTCCAAAATCAGTGATGAACTTAACTGATTTTATCATATACATATACTATTTATTGGTGCCATATTCATATACAAATTTATTTTATTATTATTTATTATATTTTTTTCCCCCTGAATTCAGATGGTCTAATTGTTCTTGATTAATTAAATTATGTTTAGTTGTCGATTATCTTTTTTCTTTTCCCATTACTTTTTAAAGAACAACAACCAGTTTTGTAGGTTAAATTCAATCATTCTAATATTTTCATGTTCGCTTTCATCCTTAAGTCTAATCTATTAAATCCAATGGGTCCTTGTTAGGTGTCCGAAAAATTATTGAACATTTAAGTTTATATCAAGTCATGTTTATATTACATCAATTTCAATTAACATTCAACACCAATGAGATTAATAAGTTAAAAGTAGGCAAATATGGGTATACTTTTAAAATTATTGAGAAACAAATGCAAGAGTACAAATATGAAGGTGTGCTCCAAGGATGGCATGGTGGTCGAAGACTTGAGTTTTGAATGTGTTATTCTCAAGGTTCCAAGTTCGAGACTCACCTGTAATATTAATTTATAGACATCTCTCGTGTTTTCATTCTTTCGGTATCTCTTGTATCTGGATCAGGGACGAGCGTGATTATACCAAGTATGGTGCAACAAAACTTTGATTTCCCGTAAATACAAACAAACGTCTCATCAAAATAAGAGATTTAGATTATGATGTTAGATACGAGATGATTTGAGATAGCGAGTTTATGTATTAAAATAATGTACCTTCTTTTTTGTGGTCCATTCTTTAATAACGTCTTAGTTCTTTAAGCGTATTAGATGAGAGCAATCTTTTGTTGTATCATCTATGTCAAACAACTTTTATGAATTTGTTACATATACAAAAACAATATGGATAGAAAAAAAACATAAATTCATTACCCAAAGGTTTACAAATGGAAAACTAATAATTGAGTTAAAAAACTTCAGGTACATCACAATTTTTTAATATTTCATTTCTCAAGAACTTTATAACTAAGCGTGTTCAAATGAATGTAACTTTTAAAAAAAAAAAAAAAATGAATGTAACTTTAAATTGAACGGATCCAAATGTTACATGATTCGACGGTGTATCCTACAAAAATAATTTTGTTGCGCATAAGTTAACTCAGACAGTTATGAATATATATATATATATAATGTTTGGAGAGAAGGAAAAAATGAAAGAAGAGAAGGGTCTACCATGTGGCATCCAAAGAAGCATACTAACATTATATGTTTGATATTATTAGTCCATCTCATGACACTTCCCTCATCTCTCATGTTTTTCTGTTCTCTCTCTCTACCATATTATACTCTGCTTTTCTTGTCTACAATAATGCTTCATTTAATCAAATTTATATTTATAATGTTCTGTCTGTTCATATGGACAAGTTTTGTTCAACTGTTACATCAATTTTTTTGGATACCACTGCTTATATTTGGACCTTTTCTCTTTAAATATCTATCATTTAACTACAGTTTTTGTGCTTTTCAAAAATTGTGGAATATAAAATATGGATTTGTTTTATTATTGAACATTATTTTGGCCTGGGTGTGTGATAGGATATAATTAGAGAAAAATATATATATTATGTGCTGGCAGTTCTGAAGTGATGTGTGGGAAGTTTATGCAGTCCAATAATAATTTTTTTTCTTTTTTCTTTTTTATAAAAAAATTGGAATTCAAGACAACATAAACCAAAATTCAGATGAAATTTGAATGTAACTCAATTGAATCAAGCACAGTTCACTCAAGAAGCTACATAATAACTAACAAAAAAAAGTTTAGTTGATAAAATTATAGATTTATGATTTAAAACAAGTCATGTGTTTGAATTTATTAATCTTTAATTATATATATTTTTAAAACATCAAAAAAAAAATCTCTGAAAAAACATAAGTTCAACATTCAAACATGTGTTTAAAATATCAATAAATCATCTCTAGAGATTCAAACACATTCATCTCTAAAGATTAATGTTGAAATCCACTAAACAAAATTATCTATGAGTTGTGAGTTAAAAAATATAAGTTCATTTAGTATGAATAAATTTTATTCCAGAATAAAAACAGATAAATTCATTAAAAGAATGAAAATGAATCTAGAATAATTTCTCAACTTGAGCGTAACTTAACAGTTAACGCCAACATTATGAAAATGTTGATAATTATATTGATAAAAGGTTATGCCAATAGATTTTCTAGTAAAAAATATTTCAATAAGGCTGTGCAATGTCAAATATACCTTTTCTTGATAATATGATTCACATTAGTTCAGTTGCTATATTATAAAGTATATATCTGAATGAGAGGTTATAGGTTTGAATCTTCCTATCGTTCGAACACAATAATAATAAATACAGAAATAAATAAGGTGTAGCTTTTTACCAACCTTGAAAGGAACAAACAGCTGCTGAACAGAGCCTAACCATAATCAAAGTTTTAAGTAATAAACTGTACAAGATAATTAACAGATCACTGTGAAAAACTGCACAAAAGCATATCAAAAGACAGGACCTCATATACTTTTGAGGGTACAGCCTCAGAATATCATGAAAAGTTTGTAACAAAACGTAATCAACAATGATACAGAAGAATCGAGTACATAATCGCGACACTAACGACACAATTTGTTCGTTCGTGACAGGCATACCATCAACTTGATTGAGTTCCCATTCAAATACAAATTATTACCTTACTGTGTATTATAAGCCCATCCATGCTTATCTAGGAATGCTTGTACTGCTTCCTTTATGGCTAAGTTTGGTACTAGCTTCGACTCGTCGAGCAGCTCCCGTGTTATGGGATCGAAGTTTCCCACCTAGATTAGGAAGAAAACTGTTAGAATTGTAGCCACAAGAACAATGCAGGAAAATGTGGGTGCACAGTGTAACTTCACCTTTCGAAAGTGGTCGAGAATCACTGCTCTCTCATATGTAACCCCACTTGGAGTAATGACGGGATCGCGAAGAATATCGAGTGTGATTTTACAACAAAGATAATCAGGCACCTGAAAATATCAAATTAGTACCTGCCCATGATTTATATGGCAAATGACAATGTTATGCCTGAGTTCGTAACAAAGAAAACATTGAAGAGAGTAGTAAACAACCATCATGCTTACCTCAGATGGCGTATCCGCCTCTGCAACTTTTTCGAACACGCTTCTTAAGGACTTCAATTTTTTCTGATGAGCAATTTCATGTTCATCTACGAACCCTTCTAATTCAGACTGGTCAAGAAAATATTTTTGTTCAAGGGCAGCCTCACAAGCTTCGCTGAGAAACCGTATATAAACAAAAATCAGAAAATGAAACAGAATGGAAAATAACAGAAAATCACACAGTAAACCTCCCATTTTTTTACTTATTACGATAATTCGAGTCAGCTTCGGGACAGGCCAGTAGTGCCTCGACCCTCGGATATAGAGGAGTGAAGCTCCAACTCTCGATCAATTAAAAAAAATAACCTATAAGCTTAAGCTTTTGAATTAATGAATGATTTAACATGATTTAACAATATATGAGGTAACTCATAAGAAAATAAATCCTAGGTACAAGTGGTCACCATAGCTTAAACCTATTTTCTTCGAGTCTTTTATTCTTTACATGGTCCTTAGTTACCACTAGGCCAACACAGGGATTTGGTCAATCATAATTATTAATATTTTTAGCTAAAAAACTTAGGTTAAATATCATTTTGGTCCATATACTTCAAAGTTTTATCACTTTTAATAAAGCTTAAAATTAGTCTCTACTTAATTTATTGAGAACTTTTTTAAAAAACATTTGTCGGTGCCAGCCTTCATTCAAGTCATTTCTTGGATGGAAATGATTATTTCTAATTAACCAATTTCGATAAAATTTAACTGTAAACTAACAGCTTTATTGATAGTAAAAGGATATATATATATATATTATACAAAGATTAATATTCAACATTTAAGAAATTCATTGGACTAAAGTGGAATGAAAGCCAAAGTACAAGAACAAAATGCAATTTTAACCAAAAACTTATTTCAAGGTTGCAAAAGTGTGCCTGACTTTTGAGTTCGAGTTCGAAGTGTGCATGCATCCAACTCTGGGAACGAAAAGCCCGAAGTGAACTCAGAGAAAAATAATACTTACTTCAAGCTCTGCAATTCCCATGAACGTTGGGTGGATGCTTTTTCCCACTCCCTGTATTTTGCTTTTGCAAGCTCCTCCCATATCTCCTCTACTATATAACTCTTTGGATTTGCACCCCTACCAAGATCCAAAGCCTATCAAAAGAGGTTGAATCAAATTTATGTCAATATAATAAACATTCTCACAAGAAATAAGCAAACGCCACAAAACTTTCAATCAGATTTCTGTATATTAATTAGTGGAACTAAAGTTGTGATTAGGGACACTGTTTATGAAGGGAACCATTACCTATGTTTGGGCTATGGGGAGAACAAAATGTTTATGGGGGAATGAAAAGTGGTTATGGAGAGTGGTTATGAGGGAGATGAATAGTGATTTATGGATAAATGATTGTGGGTGACCTAAACGTGGCCCGTGGGTAAGGAAATTATTCCTCATCTCCCCGATTTGATCCCCTTGCCCCAAACACCCCCTCTAAAGAGTTCTGATTCCATTACCATTATGATGGTATGACTTGTGATAGGACAATGTGATAGTACACAAGAGAAGAGAAGATTCTGTCTTCAAATTATTAGAGCCTTCTATAAGAATCTATACTATAGCTATAAAGAAACAAAAGAACGTTTGACAGCTTAGAGGAGGTCTCTGACACTTTTCTAGACAACTTGTCTTTAGTGGCTCTCTCATGTCCTGATGTATAAATTACATGTACATTACCCTTCAGAAACTAAACAAATTTAGAGCTAGTTGGGGAGAACCATCATGGAGTGACTCAATTGGTCAAAGAGGGCTTTGGGGTGCATAAGGTGATGGGTTCAATCCATGGTGGTCACATACCTAAGAATTAATTTCCTACGGATTTCCTTAGCATCCAAATGTTGTAGAGTCAGACATTAGTCGAGGTGCGTGAAAGCTGGCCCAGACAGTCACGGATATCAAATATATATATATATATATATTGTTGAGTTATGTCAAACCACCAATCAACCCAAAAGCTTAAGCCGGTAGGTTGGAGCAAATTTAATTATATCAACCAACACTCCCCCCCTCACTTGTGGGTTTTGAAATTTGAGAAACGCCCTATAAGTAGACTTTAATTTTAATTGGGGAGGAAACGACTTGGCAGGGACTCGAACTCAGGACCTCCTACTCTGATACCATGTTGAGTTATGTTAAATCACCAATCAACCCAAAAGCTTAAGTTAATGGGTTGGGGTAAATTTAATTATATCAACCAATATATATATACATATATATATATATAAGAGACAGAAAAGTAGAAGAAAAATGGAAGTATTCAGGAGACCCTCCACCCTTACTTTCCTGTAAAAGTAAGGTCAGATAAGTGGCAGCTGCCGGCTTCTCATCAATTAGTGGGTCCCCACTTCATTCTTATCTTACCAAACCAACTGCTATCACTCTCTCTGTTACAACCCCGTTTACTACTATAACGGATTAAACCCTCAACAGATACCCAAGGTACACATTCTTCTCCATCAAACTAAAAATCCCCAAAAAAACGGTTCAGAACCTGACCCAAAACCTTGTAGGACTTTCATTTTATCAATGAAAATGTTTTTGTTTCCTAAGTGTCCCTTGAGTAAATCGAGCATTGTGTACCAGTAAAGTAGCTATTTCTAAACTGTTGATACTATATTGAATCAGCTATGCAGGATGAAACGGGGGAAGATCCCATCCGTAAAGGACTTTGAAAGAGTTCAGTGGATAGTTAGTTGTGGGTGATGTAGCCCATAACTATACAACCTAGCACCTAACCCTTTGCTCAATTTGGTAATTACATGACAACATCTTAAATATCTCCTTCCAGACCTCTGTTAACCCCCTCACAGCCCATTTGTGAATGGTTAGACTGGGGGATTAACACGTGGGCATATCTCGACTGTTGTTGTGCGCCAACTACTATTTTTCAATTGTTTTCTCTAATTTAACTTTGACCATGTTATCTCAAAAAAAAAAAAAAAAAAAAAAAACTTTGGCCATGTTGATTGCTCCTTCAAGGCCGATCTCTTACATAGGCCATTAACGATTTTCAACCAACTCAATTGCTTCTATGGTACAGTTATTATTGCAATTGACCTTCTTTTATTTAATTCTTTAGTCTAAGACGAACCAAGAGAGGCCAACTGTCCCTCTCCTTCACACTGACCCTATTAAGGAAATCAATGCAAGTTATTTTTGCAACTGTTCTAATTAAATCTCCAATCCGATCTGATAAAATTAATTGTTTTTAATCCAAAGGAGAAGGGAAAACGAGGGTACAATACAATACAAAAATCATCAGTTACCTTCTCCAAATGCTTGATTCCTTCTGGATATAATTTATTTTGTATTAATGCTAGTCCTAACATATAGTGTGCCTGCACATCAAAATTTGTCAACAACGTGAAATACAAATAAATAAAGAAGGAAAGCTCGGTTTAACAAGGCACAAAAAAAAGACCTACACGAAAAACCAGTAGAAGAACTAGGACTCAACGACAAACATCCCTTCTCCCCGAAACACAACAAGACTCCTGCCAAAGGCGAAAGAAGGCCAATGAACTCCTATACTTCCCTTATACGAAAGACGTTGGGAATCCAACAAGGGCAAGGGACAAAACCTAAGACAAGAATAACATCAACCATCGAATGGATCTTCATCATAATTCATAGAAAGATGATAAAGAGAGGAAACACAAAGTAGAAAGGTCTGTCCCCAACCACTTATCATCCCATAAGAAAGCATCTCTCCCATCCCCATGAAAGAATAGACAAAAAAGCAAGAAAAGAAGGGGTAATCCTTTGTAAACCCTTGAGAACTACATTCTTAACTCATCGCGAAAAATCCTACTTAAGACATCCACCACCACTAGTATAAAAAGAAAGGGTGAAAGAGGATCCCCAGTCAAAGTCCTCTAGAAGCCCAAATCCTACCTTGCAGTCTCCCATTCACCATGATTGAATACTTCATCAATCTTTTTTTTTTTTTTGACATCCGTGACTGTCTAGGCCAGCTTACGCGCACCTCGACTAATGTCACGGGGCATACCGCCTGACCCTACAACATTTGGATACCAAGGAACCCCTAAGATATTAATTCCTAGGTAGGTGGCCACCATGGGGTTTGAACTCATCACCTTATGCACCCCAAGGCCCCCTTTGACCAATTGAGCCACCCCATCTAACCAACTCTAAATACAAAATTGATATTCATACCAAAAGCCCCTTCGAAGCTACAACTATCCAAAAAGTTCCAACGTACGTGGTCGTAAGCCATTTCAAAATAAATTTTAAAAATAATTTATTCCTTATTGTGTGCTTTGTAATCTTCAATAACCTAATTAGCAAAAAGGGCATGGTCTAAAATTTGTCTTCCAACAATAAAAGCAATTAGCAATAATCTTATAAGTTATACACACTCGTCACCAGGGTGATCGTCTTAAAGTCCCCAACCTTCCTCGCAATATCCTTATTAGAAATTAGGCAAACAAATGTTTCATTTAAGAAGCGGTCTAAAACTCCTCTATATTAAGACTCCTCTAATGCATAACAGTTATGTTATGTTATCAGCACTTGTAATCAGACTCTAAGAAACAACCAAATTCACAAGGTTTATCATAGAAGACATCAAAGCAATACCTTGACAGAATTGCTATCGAGCTGAATAGCTCTCCGACAATCCTCCTCCACCTTCTTCCAATCGCTATACAGCATAAAAACAAGGCAGATGAATATGAAGGGAAGACGAATAACAAATCAAATACAATAAATTCCAGTTTTCTCACAGACTAAAACTAAAGATAAACAAAAAGGAAGGAATAGGGATAGATGCCCGTACATACTTCCGCTTGCGATGACACAAAGCACGGTTCGTCAAATACACAGGAACATTCGGGCAAAGCGTAATCGCCTTCAATAACATTCCAAAATCAACAAAGACAAGTAAAACCACACAACCCAACAATCAAACAATTCAATCCTGATACAACCACCAATTCAATCTGAAAACGCTGAATAACCCTAAATCGCAATCGGAGAGAGATAGAGATTTTAAAAAAAACCTCGGTATAGGCTTCAATGGCGGCTCCAATTCGACCCTTTTGAAAATAGTGGTTTCCATCCTTTCGGAGAAGCTCTGCCTGCTTTGAAGCGCCGGAAAAGGCCGCGCTCGGCCCCATCGCCGATCTGCGAACTCAAAGCGACGGTGTTGAAATGGGAATTTGGGGATTTTGTGTTGGGTTTAGGGTAATCTTGAAGAGTTGGGGAAATTCAAAAAAAATGGAGAATTACAGAGATTGATTGATTGTTCAGATGAGAAGAAGAAAAAGAATGAATGAAGTTTGGATTTAGAGAAAAAGAATGTAAAGAAGTTTTCTTGAGAAGAAAGGGTTCTAAGTTTACAGGCAAAAGGTGTGTGTGTGTTCATGCCAAAGTTGACATTTTTCCTTTTTTATATAATTATTTTCTAGGGATAACCATAACATCCTTTTTATTCTTTATTATCTTTAAATTCAAATACAAATCTAGTTAGTTTTAGGTAGTATTTAGTTTTAGGTATAATATTGAGGACTTGTGTGGAGTAGTTAAAAATTGAAAGTTGTGTCCAAAAATTTATTTGGATGTAGTTTTTGTGTTGAGAAATTAGAGTCAAAATCTTGTTTAGATATATATTTAAAAAGAGTAGTTATTTTTAGTAGTTAAGAAAGAAATTATTAAAAATGAATGGTTAAAATGAGTTATTTTGATTGATTTGAAAGAAATGATTAAAAATGAGTGGTTAGAAATGATTGGGTAATTATAAATGAATGATTAATAATGAATTGTTAGAAATAAGAGTTATTTTTAAAAGTAAAAATGATGAAAAGTTAATAAAAACTCGTTTGGATGTAGGTTTTCAATGATTAGTTAATAAATCTTAAAATTAAATCCTTACTAAATATGTAAAATAAACACCCCTATGAGTTCTTGGATTTTGGAGTTAAAAAGAGGAGGGAAGATGACTAATTTGGAAGTATAAATATTTGTTTTGAGATTGAATTTTAAAGAGGGAATGTTGCAAAAGTATGTATTTTAATTTTTATTTTTTTATGTAATCATTGTATATTTGTACTAATTTATTTATTTTATATTACGTGGTTAAAAATGAACTCAATCTTGATGACTCAATCTACGAATTTTTGGACAATATTTATGTTTTAGGTTAAATTATTAATTTAGTGTTCCGATGTTTTTTTTATATAAGACCAAGATTTTACTTGTTCGAAAAAAAAATAGTTTTAACATGTTTATAAAATTCAATAAATCCCTAGGTTTTTTTTAGTACAGATCGAGGGAAGAAAATTATTCCAAAAATTGAATTTATGATCGTGGAGTAGAATTTGATTAACACCAAACCATATAACCAATCGTATCACTAATCCATTCGACATAAATCCCTAATTTTTAAAGTTAATGTTCTCATTGTCAAGAGATTGTTTGCTATATGCCAATAAGAGAATTCAAATGATCTCTTCCCTTTAATCCAATCGTATCACTAATCCATTCGACATAAATCCTTAATTTTTAAAGTTAATGTTCTCATTGTCAAAAAATTGTTTGTTATATGCCAATAAGAGAATTCAAATGATCTCTTCCCTTTAATTCAATTGTAATTTAACCAACAAAAATGTGATCAATTGCTATTTCACACGAACATACAAGATTCAAGTCTCTAAAATAATTATTTTATAATTAATATTAAAATAATTTAATGATTATGTTATTGTTTTGCAATATGCCTTTTAGGAGAACATCGTATCAAAGTCTTAAGTTCTATTTTGTAAAGAGGAGTATTTACATCATGTCCGGACATTATATATAAAATAATGCTCACATATGTGTTCAATATGTGCCACAATCTTTTAATTTTAAATTTAAAAGATAAAAAAATAAAGTAAACAAAAATAGGTTGTGACCTATATTGAGACACATAGCTGGACATTATTTTATATATGATGCCCGGGCATGATGTAAATATTTATCTTTTTTAAAAAATTTATGGTATTAACCCTTTAAATGGACAACCTTTTTTAGTACAAATTAGGGGAGAGATATTACAAATATCGATTTCAGGGATTAAATCTCTGATCATAGAGTGAAAATGGATTAACTAATACCAACCTAGATAACTAATCGCGCCACCGACCTTAATTACCAATTTCATGAATCAAATTTGAATTATTGTAATCTCAACCACAACAAAAATCATAAATACATTAATATATTTAAAAAGAGCAAAATGGAGAATAAAAAAAGCTTTAAATTAAAATGTGTTATATATGTTTTCACTAAATCATAGGCCAAGGAAACCTCATATAAATTAGCCATTGTTATTTTTAACTCACAAACTCTACACCTTTAAAACGTTATCTAAAAACAACACCGCTTAAAAATGAATGACAATTAAAAATAAAAATCCCAAAATAGATTTTAAATCATCCATTTAAAAAACACACAAAATAAAATTTTCAAAACGTCAGGATTCGACTCCACATCCCGACGAACACTATCAAATCGTCGAATTTCAAAAAAAAAAAAAAAAAAAAACAAAAAAAAAAAAAAAAAAAAAAAAAAACCAAAATAAATGAGAAAAAAAATAAAAACGATTGGGAAGACCGAAAGAAAAGCAGGGGAAGCAGCAAT
>JBBMEF010000018.1:7107436-7121158 GCA_037832685.1 Sicyos baderoa | reverse complement strand
GTACATATATTTATTGTATGTGTATAAGATAAAGAGAAATTAATTAATAAGATAGGTTCTTAGTCTATTGATAAATAACACACACTAATAGGATATGTATTCAAGTATAGTATCATCTATATATCTTTTTTTTGTTTGTTTATGTATTTATGGTTTATGCATAGACTTGTTTCATAGTAAAGATAGATAATTAACACAACTCAACTCCACCAGAAAATTAGTGTTGGATGGATTGGAAGATTTTTGGTTGCTAAAAAAAATTCCTCTATCCAATCCAATTCGAACCATTTATGTTCCTAATATGTACTGTGATAATAGTCTCAAGGTGTACAAAACTGACACAAACAATTACATATATGAACCAAACTGACACAGACAATCACGTTGATCTAACGACTTGAATTTTTTCGATCATTATATTTTTTATTTATATTTACATTTTTCATAATTTGAAACAGGTGGTACCTTCAATAGTGCTTTCTATATTTATCTATCCCCATGCTCACTATAGTCATGTGGCTTGTGTATTATGGGCATTTGGTGTGTATGTAGAATCTTTTTCAGTGTTGCCTCAACTTAGATTGATGCAAAATGCTAAGGTAATTTCATATTTTACACTTCTCTTCCTTTTATTTCAAAATTTTAATTTGATATCCATAAAAACAATGTTGGGTTGATTGATAATAATTTTCTTCTGTTTTTGGCAGATGATTGAGCCTTTCACTGCCCATTATGTGTTTGCTTTAGGAATTTCTAGATTCTTAGCTTTTGCTCATTGGGTTATTCAGGTTAGAAAATCTCAATCATTTTTTTATTTTAGTTCTACGACCATCAAATAGATATTCGAATTCAAAACTTCTCGATCATAGTATATGCTTAACTATTGTTTTAATATTAATTTTAATTCTATTTGCACATCAAGATGTTGATGCCATTTGATTTTTTTTATTAGCTCTGAAATTCATGGATTGTTTCACATTGTGCAAATTAAAATCACTATTAATAATCTTATGATTTTGTAATTAAATTAATTAATTTGTTTTAGGTTTACGAGACTCGTGGGAGATATTTACTATTGGTTGGCAATGGTTATTTTTGGTTTATGACGGCTTTCCTTGCAGAAATGATCCAAACCTTTATCTTGGCTGACTTTTGTTATTACTACGTAAAGAGGTAAATTCTTTTACCCATTTACTTCGGTCAAATTATGATAAACGATGAATTATAATAAATTAATTTCAATTATATACTACCATAACGAGTTATGATTGAAGTGAAGGCTATTGTAAAAGGGATTGTGATAAACAATAAGTTTTGTTTAGATTAACTCACTGGTTATTGTAGATGGCAAGCTAAACATGAGTTGATTTGTAATAACCGAATCACTTTGTTACTAACCTCTAAACTCAACTAAGGCTTCAGAATCGTCACTCTAAAGAGGGTGTCGAAGAGTAGAGAGATTAAATGTTTCAAAGTGGTCATCTACCTTAAAGTTGAATTTCCTACAAATTTGTTTACATCTAATTATTATAGGGTTAAGTCTCGTGCGAATAGTCGAAGTGCTTGTAAATTGGCTCGAATACTCACATATGTATATATATATATAATAATAATAATAATAATAATAATAATAAGAATAATAATAATAATAATAATAATAAAAATAAATAAATAAATAAATAAAAAACTAAATTATATTATATTCTTTTTTCTCTGTTCACTAATTTTGTTTTGTGATTTTGATCTGCAGTGTGATGCAAGGAAAATTGAGGATGCCTGTCTAGAGTTTAATTTTTCTTAATGAAAACTAAACCATTTTGATTTACCCTTTGGGTGAAATGTTTGCTCTTGTTGCTATACTTTTGCTACTTTGTTTAAATTTAATAATGTATCATTTCCAATGTTTTGAATTAGAAAAAAAAAAAGTAGTAATGGTGAAAAGTAGTTTCCAACTTCAAATCAAACATTCAAGAATACTTTCATGCCTAATGCAAAATATATATATAACTCAAATCAATTATAAGTTTACATGTCCAATATCACAATGTCAACCATTATTACATTTAATTTTGTTTAGACTCATTCCAAAAAGAAAAAGAGAGAACAAAAGATATAAAATATTATTTTAATCTATCTACTTTTACTTTTGGGGATTTTTCATGTATAACAAAAATTTGCTAAAAAATTACATCTATAGCACAAAACTGAAAATAATTACACATATACCAAAAAATTGAAATTAATCGAGTGATTGAGTTCAATCACTAGTTATTGATTGAACTCAATCAGTTGACCTCAATTACTTAACAAACTAATTGAGTTCAATCACTAATTATTGATTGAGTTCGATTGAGTTTAATCATTCAGAATTTTGGTATAAATAAATTTTTGATAAAAATATGCTATAATTTTAATAGAAATTCCTAAAGTTGGTATACACAACAAAATTTCTTTATTTTTTCGTTCATACCCTCAAATGTTTAATTTAAGTAATTTCAATAAAAAAAACATATAATCGATTTCTATAATTAAACCTATGGATAAGCTTTTCTTAAAATAAACACATTATCATTTAAGATGGGAATAAAATGTTATTTTCTTTCAAAAAGGAAAAAACTACACGATCGGATATAGTTGACGTGGCCACTCCACCTCCGTTGATTTCGTTATCATTTCTAAGGAAAAAGTGGGCCCCACACAAATATTCCTTTGCACTATAATCGAATCACATCAAGCCACGTGTTCAACAGTGTCGCAGC
Organism: Sicyos baderoa; assembly: GCA_037832685.1. Taxonomy (NCBI): domain Eukaryota; kingdom Viridiplantae; phylum Streptophyta; class Magnoliopsida; order Cucurbitales; family Cucurbitaceae; genus Sicyos; species Sicyos baderoa. The sequence goes on along the minus strand of JBBMEF010000018.1, from coordinate 7,118,399 downwards.
GTGCCGTCATCGTGTTAGCATCAACAATCCCCTATTCGTAAAATTGGCGCATTTCCACGTTTCATTCTGTGGGTCCCACCTCGAAAACAGACGTTGCCCACGTGGCAGATTCTGGTTCCGCGCCATGGGTTGTTTAACGTGGGAAAAAGACAGGAGGGATTCGTGGGGTCCGAAAAATCTCAAGCCACGTGTCCTTTGCCAGCCTTTCAGACAGCTCAACTTTTCCCGCTCAAATTTCGCTCTCCAATATCCACGTGGCGTCTACTCAACGTTCAACCGTGTTCAACGTGGACCCCACGTCTGCCTCCAATAATTTATCCTTCCGAAATCTTCTATTAGGCCTAAATAATATCAGTTTAAGATAAGTTTAGGGTCTAAATAATTTCATTTTAAGATAAGTTTTAATAATTATTATTATCATATATATAAAAACACAAGGTTAAATTTCACGTGATATAATTTTTTTCTGAAATTTTATAATTAAAAGATCATTCAATATGTTATTAGTGTTATGTTCTTGCCAAATAACTATCATCACATTTGACTATTCCTTAATATTTCCTCTTTTTAATCTTTTATAAAAACATCATACATTAATTTAAGAGATTAAATAGTCATAAAATCTAACTAATAAAGATATACTAGGATTATATATGGCTAACTAATTTGAATATATGCCGTAAAATATTAGTGTTTCCTTTTAATACCAGAAATGTGGAGAAGAAAACATTAACATAAAACTTCAAAAAGACAAAAACATAGATATAATCACTTTTAAATTTGTGTAATATAGAATCCATGGTTGTAATATTTCAAACCTTAAAACCGAAATACAACCAATCAAACAAACTCGACCCAAATCCAAACTTAAAATTTAAGATTAGGGTCATGAGAAAGCAATAAAAAAAACTGACACGTGGGATGAAGTCAAAGGAGTTTGACCCTAGAAAGAAAAAAGAGATAGATTAATGGCGTAGGCGCAGGCTTCGGTTTCGCTAAGAATATATATCCTTCTTCCAAGCTCTTCCCATGGCCGCCACGTCACCCCCTTTCTCTCTCCTCCGATAATCACTCCCTCCAATCCATATAACCCAATCAACCCCGCGTTTCTTCACTCAACACAAATTTCTTCGATTCTGTTTTTGATAATCCATTTCATTTTTGTTTCAAACATGAAATCCATGACATACCCAGATGAAAACGACGCCGCAGAGCTCGATTTGGCGCTGTCCATCGGCGGGGCTTTCAGAAACTTGCCGGAGAAATCGACGGCGCCTTGTTCGGAGAAGCTCCGGCGACCGGAGGGGAAGAGGAAGCGAAACGAGGAAGACGAACGGAATCCGCCATTGAAGAGGGAGAGAAAGCTTCAAGGGAATCCGGCGGTGGGAATGCCGTATCCGTTCTCGTCGTTGCAATTCGTACCGTTTCTGAACGGCTATGCGATTCCCTTCCCGCCGCCGTATTGGGCGGCCGGTGCGGCGGCGGTTGTTGGCGGCGACGGTGAGAAAACCCTCCATCAGCCGGTGGCTTGCCGGAGCTTTAGAAAAATTGGGTCTTGTGGACCATCCCCTGTTTGTAGTTCCTCTGTCGTTTCTGATAATTATCAAAGTTCTTCATCTAATGAAGGTATCTTTTCATTTCCTTTTATCTTCATCTCATTCATATTTTCCCATTTTTCTCATTTTCATGATTATAATTCATCTATTTTTCAGGAGTTGGTAGCAGCAATACCAGAAGCAATTCAAGTAATTCCTCATCTGATCGACAACGAATGCCTTGTCCGAATCCGAACCCGAACTCGAATGATACTATGCATCATGATAAACCAGAGACTTGCAGGGAGAACATGATACAATGTGGAGAGAAATTTGTAGAGCCCAATGTATCCAAAATTAAGGAAGAGCCAATAATGGAATCAAACAGAGATGAAGTAATTGTGCCATCAATCAAATCTGTTCCCAGTTCCTTCAGGTCTCCTTCCATGTCAATGAAGAACATGAAGATGGAGAATGGGAAACCTCCAAAGCCTCAGATTCATAACCAGAATGTGCCGAGCTTTAAGCAAATGCCCTGCGTTACGACAACCGGAGTCGGTCCCAATGGCAGAACCATCACAGGCTTCTTGTACAGATATTCCAACTTGGAGGTTAGTATTGTGTGTGTCTGCCATGGAGAATCCTTCTCACCGGCCGAGTTCGTCAAGCACGCCGGAGGCGGGGAGATTTCGCACCCTTTGAGACACATTACTGTTCTTCCTAGTAATGGAATACCATCTGCAATCTGATCTAGATCTTAATAGCTTAACAATGTAACAAAGTACATAAACTTCTTATTTTGAGAGCTCTTCTAGGCCCAAAATCTTTAGGCTTAATGCCCCTTTTGTTAGATAACATTTTGATCCCTAAGGGAATGTTCAATGTTCTTTCAAGGATGAAATTTGATACAATTGTATATTATATGCAACTATTTTGTTTCTTATATCCGTTAGGCATCCCTAATTTTTTAGGCATTAACTATCATCATATTATTCTAAATAGATAGTTTGCATGATGTTTTCTTCTTTCTTTTTTTTTAGTACAAATTGGGGGAAGGGAGTTATAAATACCAATTCCAGTGGTCGAACCCATGACCGTGCAGTGGAAATGAATTAGCACCAAACTAAATAACCAATCGTGCCACCGACCCATTCGGTAGATAGTTTGCATGGTTTGAGTTCATTCTTTCTCAGCTATTAAGACATAATGTATGTTATGATTGGTTCTAGAAGTTGTAACAAAAGTTTTCAAGATCATAATAAGGATTGTAAAATTGTAATACATACCAATTTCCTCACCATTGCTCCAACGTGAAAATCATCAGCTTTTCATAAACCTGTGCTGTCATGGATACAAAAATATAACTCATTCCTTTCAAATCTATTGAAAATTTCAAAATCCCACAAGAGAATCCGATTTGATGAAAAAAATTAGCTTGAACAACTAACAAAATCTCAACTTTATTCGTCATGGTTCGTTTGCTTCATATATAAAAGAATAGTAACAAAACTATTGTGGAACTTGATTACAGATTGACGCCATAACATTTACAATAAAGGCTGACAAAATTGTTTGCAATGACCATGGCTGCAATAACATTACCGACATGTCTCTCAACATGGGAGTTGCGTCGTTACGAGACAGGTAGGCCAAGACAATCTCCATAAATCTAGTATTTCCGAATTCACAGCTCGTCGTTCTTTTGTCTAGATTCAACCTTCTGCCGCGGCCTAGAAAAAGAAGTGAGAGATGAGTTGAAAATTTGGCATTACAATTGGGGAAACAGCACCAAGTTAAAGCACACAACACAAGTTATTTAGAACATCATAATTTGATTGAAAATTACAATGAAGTAATAAAAAACAAATACATCTTTTAAAAAACTTAGCATAAGATCAAAGAAGTTGAGAGACACAGATCTTATTACATTTACTTGTCAAGGTAACTCATAAAAAAATAATTTCTAGGTACATGACTACAATGAAAGTTTATGAAATAAACAGAAACTATACAAGAAAAGGAAAAATGTATGCCTATCAAGTGCTGTATTTTGGAACTTAGAATGGAAAGAAACCAGCTCTAGTCAGAGAAGGAAAGATTAATGACATGAACATCCATTCGAGAGCCTAGAGTTCAAGGCAAAAATATTAGGAACAAACATTATCTTATCGATTTACTACACATCTAACGAATCGATACCAAGAAAGTTAATATGGAAACCACAATGCTAGTTGCTAAAAAAAGAGATTTTATGCATATATAAAAGGTTGTGAAAGCTACAAAATACCAATGCAATAAATAATATGAGGTCTTGCTATGCTTGCTAATACCGTGGTCTAGCAAATACAAGAACAGCTACTAGTACTTTGTACAAACCTTTTTCCAGGTTTCTTCCTTCTTTCAGAACAGATCATTGCCATTATCTCATCAATTGACAAAATTTTATCAAGACTGCTGTCCAATAAGTTGCTCCCATTTAAGGCAGCAGATTGAGACTGATCTGGAACACCTGATGCCCTCAGTTGTCCCTTAAGATGTTCCATCAAAACAAACCCTACATACATAATACCAGAAATGCAATATTTATTCAGCAACTAAAATGCTAGATAGCACAAACATTGTCCAACTAAGAAACACAAACATTTTAGTTTTGCATTGTCCAACATATTTTGGACACTTACACACTCCAACATTTGTTGAACACATATCAAACACTAACCAAGCATGCTAAATCCACACATAATAACTTTTTTTTGATATTTGTGACTGTATGGGCCAGCTTTTGCACATCTCGACTAACGTTGGGACATACCGTCTGGCCCTACAACATTTGGATGCCAAGGAAACCTGTAGGAAATTAATTCCTAGATCCATGGATGGAACCCATCACCTTATGCACCCCAAGACCCTCATTGACCAACTGAGCCACTCCATGATGCTTAATCCACACATAATAGTAATATGACAAAAAGCAGAAATACCTATAGCACGAAGCATCTTCAGATCAAATTTCTCAGCTAGTTCTTCATGTCCAATTACTTTTGCACGTTGTAGAACTAGCATCTTAATGCTAATCAGCATGTCCTGCCACATACATCATATACAGAGACAATGAGCATGCCACACAACTCATATTGAATGTACTTTTTAGTAAGACAGAACATTTATTTTTTTTATAAGAAACAACATTTTCGTTGGCGTATGATGAAGTAAGACAGAACATGAAAATCCTAAAACAGACCATCGTCCATTGTTATCAAAATTAAGTAAAAGGAAACTTGCAAGATAGTCAAATCTAGAAAATAATTACAAATATAGTCATAGGTATCAATGAGTATAGTATCAAAACATATTAATGGCTATGATGCAAATACTTTAAAATTTCCCAACATTTGTAATTACTTTATGAAAAGAGCCCATTCCATACAATTTCCCAAGAAATTAATCCTTAGTAAGAAAAGCTTGAACCATACAATGATAGTAATATGAAGCATAGTTCCTGATGAACTTACAAGTTCCGATTCGGATAGCGAACAAAGCCAACTGACATCTTCAATTCTGTTATCCTTCAAAATTTCTTTCGCCTCGTCCATAGAAATCGTCCACTAAATCGCTCCAGATAAGCAGAAAAGGTCCGTAAATCCTAGATGACAATGACAATGATTTAACAAACCAGAAGAAATTTTCCTGAACTTGCTCCAAAGAGTAATACAAGAAAAGCTAATGTAAGATCCGTACCTTTCTTCGCCGATAACTTCAATTTCCAGCTCGCTCCTCGGTTCTTTGAATCATCCGTTTTCTTTTCTCTGAATTTCGGAAAACAAATTTCCGCGCCGTTGGCTTGAGATCCGGCGGGTTTTCGGTTTTGCGCCCTGGTTGAATGACGACTGGTACTGAGGGCGGCGGCGAGAGGAAGCTGCGGCTGATAAGAGAGGTTGCTTGCTGCGATTCCGGCGAGGAGTGCAGGGTTGGAATTGAGAATGGAGAAAAGGAATTAGGTTTTCGAGATTCTAGTTTGATTTTTTCAACTATATATATACTTTTCACCTATTGTTGGAATCATAAACTAAATAATAAATAATAATATTAGAAATAATTTGGGAAAAATTTGTTGGGTAGTTTCTATTTTTTTTAAAACACAAATTGAGGGAGGTGACCTCATTATCAAAAAAAAAAAAAGGATCACTAACAATTTTCGTATTTTGTTTGGTTATTATATTTTAAAATCAAACTACTTTTCATTTTTAAAGAATAGAATTGAATATTATCGAAATATTAAAAATTAATATTTTTAAATACTAAAAATAAAAATATTTTTTTAAAAAATATAGAGATTATTTTTTTTTTTTTGAGAAAAATAAAATATAAAGATTAGAGAGAAAGCTCGTATACGTATATATTATTAGAGACTAGATAAAATTTATTGTATTTTATTTTTTACCAACAAGAGCACAGCTCTACCGACAACCTGGTAACAAAGTTACAAGTTTGAATCCTCATTCCATAATATTATTGTATAAAAAATAAAATAAAAAATCATTTCTTTTATATCACTAGATTTCAAATCTAGCATAAAAAAAGTTAATTTTCTGTAATAACTTTTATACCAAATAAATCTATTTTTAAAGTTTTGTAAAAAGAAAGGCTAATTGACACCTAATAAAAATGTATTTTTTGGGGTTAAGAATGGACTCTAATGACTAATTGTGGTTTTGGGCTCCTGTGAAATAGGTAGGCTTATTTCCAAAATAATACAAAAATAAAATACCTACTTTCATATGGAGTTAAAATAGATTAACTCTAAATAGATAACTAACTCTACTATCAGCCCAATCGATATTATTGAAGTTATTATAACATAAGTAGATAGATAACTCACATTTAAACAAAACTCATATACTCCTATAGATTAAAAAGTGAAAAATGAAAAAGGAGGTTAAAGGCGATTCATGTTGGAAGAATTTCAAGATTCAACAAATCTTTACTTTTATCTTTTTTATTGGTTAAAGAAACAACAATAATAATAGAGAATCAAATAGTAACAATAGAGTAACTTTTCAATCTTTCAACTTATTATTTTGCGAATGCTAAATTTTACAATATTACAATGAAAATTAAGGTCATGCTAGATTTTCATCGATCATAGAGTAAAATTAAATACCCGTTAAACTAAACACCATATTGTTGAACTAAAAAGATAAACAAATAAAAAGATTCTAACAATATCATGAATTAGTTTAGTGATCAATGAAAATTTTAGAGATATAAAAGACTATATGTTCGATTGTCAACTCAAAAATTTATGAATTTTCTTAACATTAAAATTCATATAATTAGCTCATTTATTACGTAATAATAAGGGAATTTGCACTTTATAGCAAAATTTCTACTCTACATTAAAATTATAGCAACTTTTTAAAAATATTGCAAATATAGCAACTTTTTTTTGATAGACTATATCAAACACTATTGATGGAGTCTATCAGACACTATTGATGGAATCTATTGATGGAGTCTATCAGACACTATTGATGGAGTCTATAAATCTGATTTTGCTATATTTACAAATATTTTCATTATTTTGCTATTTATGCCATTTTTTTTTTTGAAGTATGCATGAGTAAAAAAATGAAGCATAATTCAAATATCCAAATTTTCATATTCTCATGAGTAACAACATATAGATTCTACCTCACTCAAGAATGTTAGTAGTAATTCTAAAAAAAAACATGTTAGAAGTAATGCCAAACAAAAACAAAACAATACTCATAATAACAAACAAAAACAAGAAGAAACAAAAAAAACTAAAATAGTTAGATAGATAAAGATATAGATCTCCATTTAGCAAACAAGAACCAAAAAAAAAAATATTTACCTTCACCATTTAAACAGTCGAGTAAGATAAGAAGAAAAAAACCCCAAAAAGAGGAAGATGAAAATGGAGGATTATGATGAAGAAGATGAAGAAGAAGATGAAAACAAATTCATGAATGGATCAATCTCTTTCTACTTCCATGTCTACTCAACCATCCAAATCCCTTCAAAGCTTTGGTCATTTTCGTTCCCAAATTCATCTTCCCAGCCGAGAATTTCAAAGCCTGTAAACAACAGAGCTGCCCGGCTCGATCATCGTCGTCGTAGTCGTCGTCGTCGATTTTCTTTCCTTTCTTGGACCTGCATTTGCCTTTGATCTTCTCATTCTTCTGCAACTTCTTCGATTCGCTCTTCTCGTATGTCTCCCACAGCGAATCCATTCCTTCGGTTCCTTCCGAATTGTGCCGCTCCTCGAACAGTTTGCAGGCTAGTGTTCTTCTCCATTCTTTCTCCTTTCTCATTGATCCGTAGCTTCCCAGTGAGTAATTGTACTCGCTCCCCGGTGAACTCCATGGACTCGATTCGGATCGCGATGAATTCGGCGATTCGAATTCTGTGAGTTTCTGAAGATCTTTTATCAGTTTGTTTTCTTTCTCTGAGATTTTGGATTCTTTGAATTTGAATTCCTCTGTTTTGGCTTTAGTTTCTGCTAGCTTCTCATAGAGTGAGGGATTTTCCGGGAAAGTGTTGGTTTTCTCAGGAAAATTCTTTACAGATTCTTCAGTATCGACTTCAACATCCATGATTTTCCCGGGAAATTTCTCCTCGGAATCGACTTCGACATCCAAGATTTTCCCGGGAAAATTCTCCATGGATTCTTCACAATCGACTTCAACATCCATGATTTTCCCGGGAAACTTATCCACGAACTCTTCAGAATCAACTTCAACATCTAACATTTTCCCAGAAAAAAATTTCAGCGATTCTTCAGAGTAGACTTTATCATCCATGATTTTCCCAAGAAAATTCTCCATGGATTTTTCAGAAACAACTTCAACATCCAACATTTTCCCAGAAAAACCCTCCATGAATTCTTGAGAATCAACTTCACAGTCAACTTTCACTTCAACTTCCGGGACAATGAACGCACCATCCTCCCCACCATACTGATTCAGTTCAGCACCAAAAGTGTAAGTCTCAAACACAATTCCATAAGCTTCGAGCTCATCCGCCAGGCGAAGCTCATCGACATCCTCCCCGGGCAATCTCGGGCGCAAACTGTCGAAAACGACCTGATAAGTAGTAGGAAGAAACCCCATTTGAGAATTCTCCACAAATTGGGGATGAAGATGGTGAAAGAGAGAGAAGAAGGAGAAGAGGAGGAGAAAAGTGGTGATGAAGAGAGGGGAGAGGAAGGAGAGAAGCTTGAGAAAGTAAGGGAAGAAGAAGATGAAGTAAGAGAAGTAGAGAGGGTGGGAGAGAAGGAAGAACAGCAACTGAAGAACAACACTGCTACAAGACAATCTAAATTCAGACATTGCTGTGCTTTTTTTTCCTTTTTTGTTGGTTCTTCTCTGGGTTTTTGAAGCTCTGTAACAATGGCGGATGATGGGGATTTGTTGGAGGGGAGAGAAAAAGGAATTGGGAGAGAATGCGGCGTGAATGAAGGAAACAGAGCAACCAACAATGGAAGAAAATGGCAGGCTTTAAGAAACTTTTTTGTCGGCCTCTTATATTGCATATCTCATTAACAAACTTTCTTTTTTAATTTTTTTTTTTATAGTTCAATTATTATATTGCTTGATATTTTTTTTGCTTCTCATCACAAGATTTTTTGTTCTAATTTTTACATTACGATATCATGTTTTAGAGTGTGTCGGTAGATATTTAATCAGTTAAAAAAATTTAACCATATATTATAGAAATTTTTGTAAGAATAGATTAAATTGATAAAATATTTACAATACTAGACAAAAAAATAAAATATTTAGCAACTATAGTCAAATATACGGTATAAATAATATTTTTTATATCGAATAATTAATACATAATACAGTATAATAAGTATTATTTATATTGTATATTTGAATATATATGCTGAATATTTTCAAATTTGCCTAAATTTGTAATTATTTTGTAAAATTGTATCCACCACAATTTCCCTATATTATATTGTTGAAGTATTATAATATTGATGACATTTGACTTTTAGTATTTTAATATTAGATTTGAGAAAAATTTCTCTAAGGTACTTTAGAATATTGATAACACTGATTTTGTTGGATTTAAAATAAATGAAAATCAATAAAATTCACTTAAAGAGTGAATTTACTTCTTATAACTGGTAATTGGAAGGAAAACTATTCCGGCCAATCAACTTAAATTTCTTTTCTAAGGTACTTTAGAATGTAGGCTAAAATTGGGCCATGATTGAAAATTTTGACGGGTCTAAATTATGAAGAATTTATTTAATTGCAGCAGTAATAATTATTCAAAGGACAAACCCGTAATTTAAGCAATATTAAACAATAATTTTGTCCATTGATAAAATATAATTTTCAACTTTAATGCAAAAAAGCTTAATTGAAATAGTCATTTAGCAGTAATTTTAGCCTTTGTTTGTTGAGTTAAACTTTCTAGCACTTACTGACCGCCAACCCTATGCTTTTGCGCTTTCATCATTAGAAATCAGCTAATTGAGCGATGAAATTAATTAGCAGCTTCTTAAAGCCTAAAATCACACATTAAACCACAATTTACTAATCATAGTAATTTCGTACATATAATAATAATAATAAAATAATCATGGTAATTCACAACAAAATAATGCAATATTACTCGATTTTTTTAAACATACATATATTCATAATTATTATGAACCAAACAAAAAATTGTTTAATTTTTTTAGAAGAGGTTTTGTCTTGAGTTTTTAAGCATACATATATTCATAATTATTATGAACCAAGCAAAATTGGGTGTAACTCGGTTGGTTAACATACCTTACTGCTAATCCCTTGATGCATATGAAAAAAGAAAATGTAGCTTTCTTAAGTTTCTAACTCTGATAATTTCAATGAAATGAAATGAAATAAAATAAAATAAAATAATCTAACTTTATAAAAGAATTGGTAGCTTTATTAAGTTTCTAACTCTGATAATCTAAAAAAAAAAAAAAACCGAACTTGATTATTTGGATTGAGTCAACTTGAAATGAACCTACGCCATTGATCTCAAACAGACTGAAATTGAGCTAATGACTTCGAAAAACGCCAAAGGGAAAAAGAAAGGAAGACCTTTAAGAAAAAACAGAAGGAAAGGTCAGCCTTGTAAAGGCAAAAATGGGACACGTTACAGATGATTGCACCTCCACAGAAAAAAGAAAACTTATCTAAAGAAGAATAAATCTCTCATTTTCAACCAGAATTGTCAATCTTGGTTGAAGTTTAAAAAAAAAACAAAAAAAAAAAAACAAAATCAACAACAACAATGGAGTTAATATAAGCAATTGATTTTTTAAAAAAAACAATGGCACTGAGGATGTTAGGAATAAATATCATTAGGATATTCCCTACGATAGGTTAAGTTTAGTATTTGAATATTATTATATATTCTAT
>JBBMEF010000018.1:7077514-7107336 GCA_037832685.1 Sicyos baderoa | reverse complement strand
TTCGACTCCACATCCCGAAGAACACTATCAAATCTTCGAATTTCAAAAAAAAAAAAAAAAAAAAACAGAAAAGAACAAAAAAAAAAAAAAAAACTAGACGATTTCATTTCATCAAAACTGTAAGCAGATTTGAATTCACAAATTCTTGATCCATAATTACTAACCGTTTCAATGGCATCTGAAAATCGTTGAAATCGTCCCCTAATTTTGCCCTAACAAAAACCGCCCCTCTGATTTCTCTGATTTCTCCGTTTTTTTTTCTGTTTCTGACAATGAATCGGCCGATTAATTGAAATGAATTGAACCTGTGCGTTGTTTGTGCAGATGGATGTGGTAAGTTCGTGTCCGGTCAATTTCGGAACCGGAAGGGTTTCGATGGCGAGCGATTTCGGATCCGGAAGGGTTTCGATGGGGAACGGCGGCGAGGAATCGAGGCGGCGGACGAAGAAGGGAGAGTTGGTGTTGGCGTGGCTGAAGAGGAGATCCACGGCGGCGAAGATTGGGATGGCGGCGGCGGCGGTGTTGTTGGCGGTGGTGATTATGAAACACGCCGTTCACAACCGTAGCTATTTGTTCATCGCTTGCGAAGCCGTTCACGCGGCGGGGCTTCTCGTCCTCGCTTATAAACTCACCAAGCATAAAACCTGTTCCGGCGAGTTCTTTTCTCTCTCTATTTATATTTATATTTTATTATTTTATCAATATTTATTTACTTATATATATATCTTTAAAAAAAATACCGATACTTTTTATTTAATAAAATGAAAATAGACGAAAATTCTAATATTATTTTTTATTGAAGTAGAAAATAAATTAAATGGAGCTAAATGAAGAAAATAAAATGTACCTATATTATTTTTTAAAAGGAAAATTGCACTTTTTCCTGAATGATTTAAATTATAACATTTTTTTTAAAGAAAAAATCATTTATAACAAATATTTGTGCATTTTTTCATACTCCAAAATTATTCTTTTCTCAATTACTTGAAGTAATAATAGATCAAAATAGGTATTTTGTTCATTTTTTCCTAAATAACATATATAGTATTGCCTAATGAATATGATCTCATATGAAAATGTACGTAAATATTTTAATTTACCTATACTTGTTTATTATTTTGTGAGAATGATTCGTTCAATACGATTTCCTAACGTTTATGTTATTGTTATAAATGGGAATTAGGTTTGTCATCGAAAACCCAAGAACTCACAGCTTTGTTCCTCGCCGTAAGATTGATAAGTGGAACATTCATGTCTATCGACATTTACACAGCTTTAGACTTTATGAATTTTGTTTCGTCGATTTGGGTCATTTATATGATTCGGTTCAAGTTGAAAGACACCTATGTGAAATCTCTTGACAACTTCAATTTGTATCATGTGGTAAATTTAATTACATTAATTCCCTAATTCTTCAATTTGTATAATAATTATTATTTTGACAAATGATTTTTTAATTGCGATTTTATTGTGTTGTAATTATAGATTTTACCTGCGTTGGTGCTTTCTATATTTGTGTATCCTCACGCCCGGTCCGATTATTTGGTTCATGCCATGTGGGCATTTGGTGTGTATCTAGAAGCCTTTTCGGTGTTACCTCAACTTCTAATGATACAAAATTCTAAGGTTTTTTTTTTTTTTATTTCCTCTTATATTTAATTTCATTCATATAATTAAGATGCTTTTCTTACTATTAATAATAATTATAATAACAATTTAATTTCTTCTTTTATTTTTGGCAGATCATTGAGCCTTTCACTGCCCATTATGTGTTTGCTTTGGGGATTTCTAGGTTCATAGGTTTTGCCCATTGGATTATTCAGGTTAATAAATCTCATACCCATATGCATCTCTGGTATTACATTAGATAATTTGAAGTTCTACCTCAAAATCAATTGCTAGTAATGAACATAACCTATATATTTAAATAAAAATGTTGAAAACTTTTCATCTTTCAAATGGATTTTCCTTTTTTATTTCATTATGTCTTTATTTTTTTGATGTATCTAGTGTCATAGTTTAAAGACGGACCAGTGATACCAAATGCTCGAAAAAGAAAAAGTTTTTCTTATTTATGATCGATTTTTATTTGATAGTGCTCAGATTTATATTTACTCTTTTAGACAATAATAAATTTCGTTTGTTCTTGAAGATGACTAGCTTTGAAATAAATGGAAAAGTTGAAACATTTTGAAAATTGTAATTATTAATTATTCACATTTCACACGTTATGATTTTCTTTATAATTAAATTAAATTTGTTTTAGGTTTACGAAACTCGTGGGAGGTATATTCTAATGGCTGGCGACGGTAATTTTTGGTTCATGGCGGCTTCCATGTCAGAAATTATCCAATCCTTCATCTTGGCCGACTTTTGTTATTACTATATAAAAAGGTAACGTCTTTACCAATTTTAAGATTTAAATTATAGTTTTTTTTTTTTTTAACAAAATGTTTTTTTCCATTTATTTTCGGTTGTTGAAGAAATTTGTAGAAAATTAATTACTATCCCAATCAATTTTCTTAAACGAAAAATAGAATTCATGCCTTATCACAAGTGGGTATGTTTGAATCGTGAATCATACCACTAGAATGATGATCATATGCACGATTCTTATGACTGTTTATTTAAATTTCAAAATTTAGGATTCGAACTATTTGGGAATAAATAGTCATAGGAATGTAGAGATTTACTGACCATTTATCTGGGACTGAACTCATAATCTTATGAGAAATTGTGAATCTTACTTTTAATGTTAGGTGATTATGGATTTTGTTTACAAATTCTGTGTTTATGATTTTGAATTGCAGTATGGTGCAAGGAAGATTGAAGATACCTGTTTAGAGTGTGATCATATTAAGAAAATTGAAGATGCTCCAAATTGTACACACTAATTTGAAAGAATGCATTTTGGCTGCAAAGTTTGTACATATTGCTACACTTTTGTATCTTGTTCATATTTAACAATGTATTGTGTTTTATTTCCTTTTATCCTTAATAAAACTTAAAATTTTCACATGTATATGAAAATACTCAATATTTTTTAAAGGCAACAAAATCAATAATACAATACAATAACATAGAATAGTAACAGGAAAAAAGGATAAAAGTTAAAATATTATTTTCATGATTGTTCCATTTTAATTTCTAAACTTTTATAAACTTTTAAAATGGTTCAATTTTAGTCTTATCCTTTAAAATGTCCATTTTGAATCCTTCAATTATAAGTTAAATTTAAAAATAGTCCTTTAAGTTAACCATGGTTAAAATCTGAATACAATACTATATATTTTTATCCTCTTTGAATCATCTCCTTCTATGGAAATGATTGGTGGCATGTTCGTTTCATTATTTGGTAGTAATCCAGTTCAACACTACAATATTAAATCTTAAAAATCGGTATTTTGCTCTAAAAAATTCATGCTTTCATTCTCAACAATTCCTTCTCAGCATTCTCAACAATTCCTTCTCATTTCCATCGGTAAATAATTAAGAAATTATGAATTCGAATCTTCGTCTCTCAATAAAAAGAGATAAATCATAATTTTGTTCCAAAAGTTATACTTTAATTTCTAGTTTTAAAAATTAAAAACTAGTAATAATTTATAAACCTAAGAATAGTCATCGTGGTTCATAATTTATAGTAAATTAAAGTATTTGGAAGTTAGTTAATCATGTGTCAATCATGAAATCTTGAGATAACTAATTGAATGAATAGAAAAATTACATTATTTATACATGAATAACAAATTTTTACATATTTAATTCGTCAATAATTACCAACATCAACAATTATAAATATAGAGACTAAATATGTATTTTCCTTCAACAAGGTTCAAAATGTTCGTTCTCACTTCTCATTATTTTCAAGTCAGAAAAATGATTGGATAGATAAATACAATAATTTTATTATTCAGTTGTAGACCAGTTATCACCGGCGTCATAAATTCGATTCTCATATAGAGCCACGTGGCACCTCGATAAAAAGGTTCAAATAAACATATGACTATTCCACGCGCCGCGTTACAGAAGGAGGGCCCTACAGAATTATTCGTTACAGCCTTATCGAAGCATATGTAGCCACGTGTCCGACAGTGCCGCAGCGTAACGTCCGCCGCGTCAGAATCAACTACGCAATTCAAAAAAGTGGGCTCCCGAGCTGTCATATCTCCACGTGTCGTCCTTTCCCTCGAAAAGGACCCATATCGGAAACTATGTCTTACACGTGGCGTAGTCTCATTGGTTTCAGGTGCTTTCGCGCGGCGTGAGAAACGTGAAAGAAGGACCGGAGGGATTCGTGGGAACGGGAAAACATCAGGAAATTTTTCATCCATTGTGGGGCCCGCACAAAAAGTAGATTTGACACGTGTCAGGCAGTTAATGGGGGAGCTGTGGAAAATTTCAAGAGAAAATATCCCACCACGTGTCCTTCTTCTCCAGCCTGTCAGACAGCCGGACTTTCCGCTCAAAAGTCGCCACGTGTCACGCTCTTCTTTCCCATGTGTTGTCTACTCAACGTGGAGCCCATAGTTTTCTCCAAATTATCTCAATTTAAATTATACAAAAAAAAAAAAAAAATCACTAAAATAATAACAATTCTTTCATTACAGTTTACACGTGTGTCCTGAACATTTTATTTTATTTTAAAGTTTGATAATTAGCTTTCAAATCTAATTTTTGTAGTTTATCAATTTAAAATTTAATTATTGTTTATATTATGATCAATATTTATTTTAAAATTAGAGGCTTAAGCTACAATATGCGTGTTGAATGTTAATGAGGCAAATTTCTTGATATAGAGTGGAGCTACCTATTCACCTAAATGACTATCAAGTGGGCAATTATAAATTTTCAGTTATAAAAAAAGTATAAATTTAAAAGGGAATTTGCATTGTATAACAAAATCTCAACCCCTTATTAAAATTATAGCAACTTCTTTTTAAAAATTCATTTATAGCAATAATTATTTTAAAAATACTCATTCTACCCTGACTCAATCAATAATCACTGATTGAGTCAATCAAATGAAAGGGATTGAACTCAATCAATGGTCACTGATTGAGTCAATCAAATGAAAAGGATTGAACTCAATCAATGATCAATGATTGAGTTCAATCAGTGAATTGGTTGAGTCAATCAAATGAAAGGGATTGAACTCAATGATCACTGATTGAGTCAATCAAATGAAAGGGGGATTGAACTCAATAAATTATCACTGATTGAGTCAATCAAATGAAAGAGATTGAACTCAATCAATGGTCACTGATTGAGTCAATCAAATGAAAGGGATTGAACTCAATCAATGATCACTGATTGAGAGTCGATTAGTGGTCATTGATTGAGTCAATCAAATGGGCTGAAATCCCAATTAAAATGACATTTTGGTCTTTTCAAACAACATTTGCTATCTACTTAATTATTTTCATCTTTTTGCTATATGTACAATTATTTATCTCATTTGTGATATCTATGCAAAATCCCCAATTTAAAATTAAAATTGTTTTATATGAACTTTTAACTATTAGTTTATATACCTTATATCATTTGATTGACTAAACCGTAAACCTTGGGTGCAACCCAAACAACATTTAATTTCTTTTATTATTTTATAATTTTTTTAGTTCAATAATTAGAGGTGAGTGATTCAAATTATTGTATTCTCGATTATTAGTTATACATTAATGTCGATAATCTATTATTCCAGTATGTTCAATAGTCATGTTCTTTCCTTTGAAAAGTTAGTAGTATTTTATGTAGGGTTTGTATCTTCCCAATTTGAACGATAAAACAAGGTGTTATTTTGCGTAAAAAGACACGTGGAAAGAAGTCAAATGAGGTTTGACCGTTCAGAGAAATTTGAAGAAGAATAAAGAGAGAAATAAATGGCTTGGGTTGCACTAAAAATCTCTCATATATATTTCTCTTTACGTGTTCCCAACGCCGCCGCCGCTCTCACCTCCTCCACCGCCGCCACGTCGCCGCCTTCTCCTCCACCCGAGAATCACTCCAATCTTTATACCCTTTCTTTTTCCCCTCCAAATTTCTTCATCTGTGAGCAGAGATGGAATCAATGGCGAACCCAGATGAACACGACCACGCAGACCTCGATTTAGCGCTCTCAATCGGCGGAACTCTCAGAAACTTACCGGCCAAATCCACGTCCACGGCGTCTGGTTCTTCCTCCGCCCTGATCGCCCGACGAGAGGTCAAGAGGAAGCGAGACGAAGAAGACGACAACGAACTTAATCCGCCATTGGAGAGGGAGAAGAAGCTTCTGAAGAACGGTGGATCTGAATGTAATGTGCAATTGCCGTACCCATACACGTATTCACCGTGGCAGTGCGTGCCGTTTGTTAATGGCTATGCGTTTCCCTGTATGATGCCGTACTGGGCGGCGGGCAGCCATGCCGGTGCCGGAACCCTCCATCAGCCGGTGGCTTGCCGGAGCTTCCGGCCGTTGGAGACTAATCGGAGCGGTTGTAATACTGGGCTTTTGAATGGATGTCAATTGGAACAGAGTGGAAGCAAGAATAAGAAAAGTGGGTCTTCTTCTGGATCATCCCCTGTTTGTAGTTCCTCTGTTATTTCTGATAATTACCAGAGTTCTTCATCTCATGAAGGTAACTTAATCTCATTCATTTTTTATTATTTTTTTTCCTTTTTGGGTTTTGCTGATTCCCAATTGTTCATTTGTTGTTCAGAATTGGGATCTTAAATTGTTGTTCATCTTCTTTCAGGAGGTGGTAGCAGCTATACCAGGACGAATTCGTGTAATTCCTCATCAGACCGACATCAAACGCTTTATACGAACCCGAACCCGAACCCAAACCCAATTGATTCTCTGAATTGTGGTAAACTAAGGCCTTGTAGTGAGAACAGGAGGACACAATGCCAAGAGAAATTTGTTGAGGCCCATGTTTCCAAAATCTGTTTTGAGTCAAACAAAGATGAAGTAGTGGTGCCATCAAGCAAATCTGTTATGAATCCCATGAACAACATGAAGATGGAAAATGGGAAACCTCCAAAGCCTCAAATTCAAAGCCGCAATTTGCCAAGCCTCGAGCAGATGCCCTGCGTTTCGACGACCGGCGTCGGTCCCAACGGAAGAACCATCACTGGCTTCTTGTACAGATACTCCAACTTGGAGGTTAGTATTCTGTGTGCCTGCCATGGAGAATCCTTTTCACCGGCCGAGTTCGTCAAGCATGCCGGGGGCGGAGATATTTCGCACCCTATGAGACACATTACTGTTCTCCCTACCAGATGAAAACATATAAATGATCTTAGATCCTAACAGCTTAACATGTTTTTTTGATATTGAAGGCTTGTAGTTGAGAGGACCTGCAAAAGAGTACATAAACTTCTCATTTGAGAGCTCATCAAGGCCCCAATTCTTTTGGCTTTGTGCATTTTTCTAGATAACATTTTCAAAAGCATCAAGATAAATGATACACACTGCTCATTATCAACCATCATCTCAAGTTTCAACTATTTCATGTATAGAGACTAATTCCAATGCTAACATCATTTTGAAACAAAGGGTCCCCAAGTAGAATTTTCCCCCATCAAGCTG
The DNA here is from genome assembly GCA_037832685.1 of Sicyos baderoa. Taxonomy (NCBI): domain Eukaryota; kingdom Viridiplantae; phylum Streptophyta; class Magnoliopsida; order Cucurbitales; family Cucurbitaceae; genus Sicyos; species Sicyos baderoa. The sequence continues at coordinate 7,099,763 of JBBMEF010000018.1, read as the reverse complement.
CTTAACATTATGGTGTATGTGATGTTGACTAAGGCATGCACAAGTTTTTTTTATGTTGTTTAGGGGATGAAGTGCAATACCAACATATAATGAACATGGTAAAACTTCAACATAAAAAAAAATATATGTTCAATCTATGGTAATTCTCTACGAGTTTTCTTGACATCCAAAAACTGATTTCTTATGATTCAAATATGATAGGTCAGCAAGTATGGAATGGTCGAAGTACGCATAAGCAGAGTTCAAGATGAACTTACAAGCTCCGACTCAGATAATGAACAAAGCCAGACTGATATCTTCAATTCTGTTGTCCTTCAAAATCTCTTTTGCCTCTTCCATAGAAATCTTCCGACAAATTTCTCCAGAGAAGAAGAAAAAGTTGGTAATTCCTAGAATCTGATCAGACTTGAATGTGCAATGTCAATGATTAAACAAGCTATCTCATTCCCTAAATTCAAACAGCAATATAAAAAAACCTAATGTGAGATCCTTAGCATACTTTGCCGAGGACTTCGAGTCGCACTAAATCTCCATTTCAATTCCTCGTTTGCACAATTTTCCTCTACTATTCAGTTCCTCCGCCTTCTTCCAAAATCGCATCTCTGACTATTTACAAATTACTTTCTCAAAAAATTATATCCAAATGAGCTATGGTAAGTATTCAAAACTATTCACCATTTCTAACTACTCAAAATAACTTTTCATTTCAAATTCACATCTAAATAAACCTAATTTATCTACAAAAAAGAAAACTAGATTGAAACAAATTTTTTAGTTACAACTACTGTATAAAAATCTATATCAATACAAGTTATTATAAAAATCTCAAATTTTTAACTTCTCAAAATAACTCATTAAGCCGAACTCAATTACTTTTTATGCTGACCACCAACCTTTGAATATCGAAAAAATTAAATTAGTTCAGATTCTTTTCTTTTAAATTTTACAAGTGTTGAGCATAGTCCAAAGATTTTCCATCCTAATTCAGAATATGTAAAGTGATGGAATCAATTTATGGCATACCTTCACATTAATTTTTTACATCTAAATGTTATAGGGTCGAGTATATGTCCGAGGAGCATAGTCAAAATGTCAATAAGTTAGAGAAAAAAAAGAGTCTACAAAATAGAGAGAGATTAAGGTAAAGAATGTACATTCTACATTACTCAACGATAGTATTTACCTTCACTATCAGAGCAGTTGAATTGGTGAGAAAAAAGGGAAAAAAAACCCCCAAAAAACTAAAAGATGAAAATGGAGACAATAATGATGAAGAAGATGATGAACAGAGAAGAAGCCATTAACAGTGTAAGATGAAGAACAAAACAAAAATCCATCAACGAATCAACGATCTCTTTCGAAACAATCCAAATCCCTTCAAAGCTTTCGATATTTTCACGAGCTTCGTCTTCCCCATTCCCAGATTCATCTTCCTCGCCGACAATTTCAGAGCCTGTAAACAACAGAGCTTCCCTCCTCCATTTCCATTTCCATTTTCATTTTCATTTTCATCTTCATCTTCATCTTCAATTCTCTTCGATCTTCCATTGATTTTCTGCAATTTCTTCGATTCAATCTTCTCGTATGTTTCCCATAGCAAATCCATCCCCTCCGTTTCTTCCGAATCGTGCCGATCTTCGAACAGCTTACTTGCGAGTGAATTACATGGACTCGATTCTGAACTTGAAGAAATCCATGATTCTTCTTTGATTTTCTTCCTTTTGTTTTCAATTGCTTTCCATGAACCCTTAATTTCTTCTATCTTTTCGATTTTGGCTTCTTTGTGTTCCTCTGTTTTTGCTTCAATCTCTGCATTATTGTCGTTGAGCAAGGGATTTTCTAGGTGTTCGATTTCCACATTCATGGATTCCACATAATTGACTTCTACATCCAAGATTTCCCCGGAAAAATACTCCTCATATTTTTCAGAAGCAGTTTTTGTTTCGGGAAAAATCTGCATGGATTCTTTACTATCGACTTCCATATCCAAGATTTTCCCGGGAAAATTCTCCACAGATTCTTCGCAATCAACATTCACTTCAACTTCCGGGACATTGAATTCACTATCCTCGCCACCATAAGGGTCTTGCTCACTGCCAAAATTGCAACTCTCAAACACCATTTTATAAGCTTCAAGCTCTTCCACGGAGCGAAATTCATCAATTTCCTCCCGCGTTCTTGGACGCAAACGGTCGAAAACAACTTGTAAACTGGAAGCAAGATACCCCATCTTGGAATCATCAGAAAATTGAGGAACAGAATGAAGATGAGAGGAAGATGAGAGGAACAGAGAGGAGAAGGAGAGGAGAAAAGTGGAGATGAAGAGAGGAGAAAGAAAGGAAAGAAGATTGAGAAAGTAAGAGAAGTAAAGAGGGTGAGAGAGAAGGAAGAAGAAGAAGAAGAAATGGAAGAACAATCCAAACTTTTTCTTGCAGATTTCAGACATTGTGTTATGATCTCTGGTTCTCAAAGCTCTGTAACAATGGCGGATGAAGAGAGAAAAGGGTGTGAATAAAGGGAAGATATTGGAACAGAGAAAAGAGCAATGGTTTAACAAACTTTATCTTATTAACAAACTACTTTATTTCTTTACATTCTCTCTCTCTCTCTCTCTCTCTCTCTCTCTCTCTCTCTCTCTCTCTCTCTCTCTCTCTCTCTCTCTCTCTCTCTCTTTTACTTATTAGTTAATATATTGTTTTTTTTAAGATAAATTATCATATTGTTCTAAATTTTAAGTTTTTTTATTTTTGAGAAATCTTGAGTTGGGTAAGAGATCGAAATAGTAAGTTGTGAATTATTTTAAGATCTTTTAGTCAATAATATATCTTCTAACCCATAGATATAATTAACAAAACATAATTCTATTCCCATAAAATATAAATGAATGATTAAGTCATTTTTTTCTCAAAAATAAAAGATTAAGAGCTCATTTGTTCATTTTTATATACAATTATTTTATGAACTAAAAAGAACCCAATAAAGATATAATTATATTACTTTAAGTTATTTTATTATTATTATTAATCAACACCATTTAAGGAACTAAGTATGAAGGTTCAACTAAGAGGAAAAACTTTTTTTCTAACTTTACTGGTAATTCAAAGAGCTAATTATAGACTTTAAAAAAAAATTAATTGCCATTGATTGTAATTCAAAGAGCTAATTATAGACTAGATACACCCTAATGTATCAAAACGAATTAGAGCAAAAAGTACTGTTAACAATTCTTCCAAATATTGTCATCGTAGAAAATACTATTCTAACCAGCAACTTAAATTTCTATTCTAAATTACTTTATAATAAAGGGCTAAAATTATGCCATAATTGAAAATTTGACTATCTAAATTATGAAGAATTTATTATTTATTTTTTTGAAAAAAATGAAGAATTTATTTAAGATGTAAATTAGCATTAACTTTAGCCTTCTGTTAAATTAACTTTACAGCACTTACCATAACCACTAACCCCTATGCTTTTGCACCTGCACCATTTGATTACATATTTAGCTGATTAAGCGATGAAATTGATTTACAATTTCAAACAGCCTAAAATTACCAAATTTCTTTTCACTTGGCCTAATCATAATAATTCCAACAAAATAATGCAGTTTTTTTTTTTCTTTTTTTCTTTTTTTCTAAGCATAATATGGCCCTAAAAATTATGAACCAATACATTAATAATACCTTATGCCAACTTTTTTTCCTTTGAAATTGAAGATACAAATCTACCACCTTTAAATCAAGAATACGTGTTGAATTATCTTAATATCTTATGCCAATCTGAACTTAATTCACCAATTAAAGCATATACCATCAATAAAAATTCAAGAGTTCCAATCGCTCTGATAGTGTAAAACCAAAATGATAAAAAAAAAAAAAAAAAAAAACCATTCACGTGATGGATATGAAAAACAAGTGGCTTTAAAAACAATAATACGCCAAATTTGACCTAATGCAATTCTAGAGTTTAGATTCAATCTCAAAAACCAGTATTTGAAAGTAGTGTCGATATAGAGTTTATGGTCTGCTCTCCAATTTATACTAAAAAAAAGAGATTCGAAGTTGTATGCATCAATTTAAGCCTATAACAACTATCTAACCGAATGATATCAAACGAGGCCATAATAAAACAGATTGAAATCAAGATTGTATCGTTGAAAAACAACAAAAAACTAGAAAGAAAAAGGGAAGACCTTTAGGGAAAAAAACAACAGAAAAAACAGAAGGAAGGAAAGGTCAGAGTTGTAAAGGAAAAAATGGGGCACGTTTGTGGACATCGGCCATGGTTAGAGATTGCACGTCGACAAAATATGAACTTGTCCAAACTTGCATAAAAGTGGCAGAAACAAGATTAAAATAACAACAAATCTCTCATTTTCAACCACCATACTTGTCAAACTATGTAATAACAAAAAAGACTTTCCAGTCATGGTATCTTCTAGATTTACACTCAACATGCCACATCATATTTTTCAAAAGTCAACTAATGATTAAACTAACTCCTACACTATTTGGATTCATTTTTATGACAAAAGTAAATACTTTAGAAACTTCAAAAACTATATAATTGACACAATCTTAACCTCGATTATTCTCACGAGACAGATCGTATGATCCTACGACATTTAACTATCAAGAAAATTTATAAAAAATTAATTTCAAAGTAGGTGACCATCATAGGTCCATAAATTGAATTCATAACTTCTAGGCAATATTTTGTTTAACTACCGGGCAAATCCATTATTTTCTCATGATAGTTGACACAAACTTTAAACCTAGCACACAGATTAAAAGTGATTTTTTTTTCTACAAAAACATCCCTATCCCTAAGAAAATCTCTTCAATCATAACCTAAAGGCTAACATTAAGATAACTCTTATAATATTGGATTCATCCACTATAACTCACAGCCTAAAGTAAATCCTTGTGGAAAAAGGGTTGTGTGGGAATAAGACTTTTGAGGGATATAAAAAGGAACAACATCATGATGCTACTGATTTTGGCTACTTGAATACTTCAAGGGTATTCTATTTTAAGCGTTAGTCTCGAACCTGAGACGTCGAGGAAGAATGCCTCAAACGCCCATGCTTTACCCGTTGGACTGCCTCTTGGAGACAGAAGGAGGTAAAATTTGAACAAACTGAAGAGGGTAATTATTTTTTTCTTTTACTCCTAATGAATGCCCTTTCATCCCCTTTACATGTAGACATACGTATTTAATTCAATAAGAAAAATAGAGACAAGAAAATAAATATATAGTTACTTACAATGCTTGTGTCCAATATTGGTGCTTCGGATGCTTTAAGGAGATGGGCCCATCAAGGTTGACAATGCTGAGATATGTTCCCATATAGCCCAAAAAAGAAGGATTCTTCTCCATTTGTATTTGTCCAATGCGAATGCTACATAATTATATTCCTGATTGTCCTGCATTCAATCAACAGTCAAAAAGGAATGTAAAGAAATGAATCCAACCAATTATGATACTTACTCCAGACATTCAGACCCCATCAATAATCATTAAAGACATCGAATCTTTGCTTCATTATTCATCAACAGTACTAGCAAAGCTTTTTTTTTTTTTTTTTTATGATAACAGGAGAATCAGAGCATCTAGTACATCTTGGAGACACGTGTACTCGTCCCAAGACTCAAATTTTGAAGACAACAAGAAATTTTATAATTAAGTTAACTTGTAAGTTTCAAACCTAAGACATCCAAATGAACATACTTTGGAGACTCAAGAAGTCGCTCTCCTCTGGGTCGTACTAGAGGAGATATACTGTAAAGTTAACTGGTAAGTTTCAAACCTAAAACATCCGAATGAATATCACGCCTTTGGGCCTCAATAAAAAGACTCAGAATTGTTACTCTTTGACAGGTTGATCATTTTTTCTTTAATATCCATGTCTGTCTAGGTCAGTTTACGTGCAACTTGACTATTGTAACAAGATATATTGTCTGGCCCATAATTTTTTATATTCAAGAAATCCCATAAAAAATTAAACGATATACTGCAAGCTCAAAGGCTTGATTGGCAAAATGTGATTTTTCTGAAGTAAACATCACAACAACAACAACATGATCAGACTACAAATGCTCATCTAAAACATTACAATACAATTATCATCAATCGAGAAAATTAAGAATATATTTTGTGATTATTATATATGGATTACGCATTGGGGAAAGTAAAGTCATAGTCTAGCATAATTAAAAACAGTAGGGACACGCATGCAACACAAGAATCAAATTATTCCCCCGTTTAAATGCTTAATCATTAGCGACAACAACTAAGGATATTCTGGAATTAGAATAATGAGAGGAAAATAAATGGGGGGTAGGGTACAATCTTTAACCTTTAGATTTCGTCTAATAAGATATCCACTACAGTTTGAACATAAATTTTATGCCAAAGTAATAATACCGCATAGAATAAATGGCAAGTCAGACCAAACCCAAAAGATCTAAATTAAAGAAAGTTAAGTAGATCATGCGCATTAGAAGGATTGAAATGTGCCGTGGTTTTTCTTTTTTGAACGAAGAAACGATTTCATTAATATATGAAATATGAAGTCCGAAGACTAATACAAAATAACAAAAGGTTACAAAATACTTTTCCAGTTAGAGAGGAGGGAAGAGAAAGGTTAGTCCTTAAAATAAGAAGATCCTTTGATCCATGATACAACCATATAAACAATGCCATAAAAAACCCTATCAAAGGGCATCTCGTTGTACTGGAAAACCCTCCTATTTCTTTCGCCCAAAGACACCAAAAAAAGGCCCTAACAAAAGAAAACAGATTCGAAGTATGGAGTATAACAAAAAGGGAGAAAATATAAACTCCACGCTAAAGAAGATTAGAAGAAGAAAATGGCAAAAAGATCATGATAGAATCCCGATCTATCTATTAGTAAATCATCACGAACATACATCATAAGTCAGGTACCCTCCCTAGACTCTTGAGATCTCTCAAGCCCTAATTCTCATATAATTCAAAGTACTTCTTCACTAAACAACTCTCCCTATCTATAATCACCCTAGGTAAATAACTCTGTACTAATTAGGTAAATAACTCTGTACTAATTGCATAAAGGCCCTTATATTATTCTTTAATATTCTTAAGGCCCAAACCTATCGAATCATTGAGACTAAAATTGGTAAAGGCCACCAAGATAAAGATAAAGCAACCCAACCAAATCACTATATTTGATTCAATAAACCATCCGTTTTTCCTTTCAAGACCAAGACTCCAAAAGAAAGTTTAATTAACACTCAAAAATCGTAAAGAACTCAACATAGCTGAACTCAAAAGTTTAAATAGAAATTGCAAATTCGTTATCTCTAGCTACATGCTGAATTCTCATCAAATAAATCCAAAGTCTCAAGGAATCCAAAACGTAAGAAAGTAAATTACAAGCTTCCCATAAAGTTAATATTACAGTGTTCGTATCTTTAATCTCTCCATCGACCATAAAAGCAAGACGAAGATTGAACAGTAAACTTCACGGCCAAATAAAAGCGACATGCTAACTGCTACCAATTCCAAGAGCACTCGTACTCCGTTAGTTTCGTGAGACAAAACACAATAATTTACGTAGTTCACTAAAGGTATGTTAACAGGCAAACGGAAGAACTAATCTATTAAGGAGATTAAAATACAAGAATGTCAATCAAATGAGGCTATGATTTGGGAGAGTTCATTCTCATAAAATCCTATTACAACATATGACACAAACATAAAAGCCTGAATATGGAGTAATCGTGGGGCATCATAGTTTCAAATTTCAACATCAAATCAACAACCTAAATCTCTAGAGCTTTTAGTTCAAACCGAAAAGTAGCGGAATCAAGCAAAGCAATAGGATACTAACAAAACACTCTCCCTGCCGAAATCAAAACCAAAATAACCTAGAATCCAAAATCAATAAATAGACAGTTCCAGAAAAGAGAAAAAAGATCGAGTTAACGAACTACATTACCGGAAATGGCGAAATGGCGGAGAGTTGTCGCCGTAGATCATCGTGAACCGATCGGAAGCAGCAGTAATAGTTTTCCGATCAAAAATCTTACTCTGTTCCGCCCTTCAAATCTACGACTTCTTTTCTACAAATATCCGCGATACACGGAAAATGGCGGGTGAATGAAATATCAATTTTCTTTCACATATACCAAAAAATTGCATTTATAGCACAAAATTAAAAATAATTGCATATATACCAAAATTCGGTGGGATTGAACTCCATTAAACTCAATCAATAACTAATGATTGATTGAATTCGATTGAAATGAATCACTCGAAATTTTGATATAAACAAAATTTTGATAAAAATGTAATATAATTCTAATAGAGGGCAGTATACATAACAAATTTTTTAAATAATTTTGCACATGCACCTCTACAAATGCGGCAACAAAAAAAATATCTCTTATTTCTTATAAAGAAAAAGAGATTAAAAGAAAATATATGTGAACATTTTGACCTCGTGAAATAACAAAATCACAAATAACAATCTAACATAATAACTAAATTAATTTTAAATTTTAATATATTGAATCGTTAAGTACCTAACAAAGAAAATTGTCAAGATAAAAAATGCATGAACGACTTTTTTTTTTTTTTTGAGCACTAAGGATTTTAAAGTATCATTACATCAATATTTATTTGTTTTTCTTTTAGAAAAAAACCAACAAATGAATGAAAAGGCTATTAAATTCAAAGATCACAATTATAATTCAACCTTGTTGTTAGATAAAAAAAAAATATTAAAAAAATCAGTAAATGCGAACAAGAACAGTAACATTTGTGTTCAAAAAGTTGCAATAATCGGTATTTATTATCAATAAAAATGTTAATGTTGTGCAAATTCTAGGTATACATCTAACTTAAGATTGAATGCACAAATTATAACAAAACATAAAAGGGAGGAGGAGGGATGAACACCGTATAAGTGGTTCGGGAACGTCCCTACTCCACTGTTATGGAACGATCGATTGATCGTTCCATCATCATAGTTGTAATTGATGTACAAGAGCTCATAACAAAAGGGGCTAGGGTTTCTTCACTCTTACTCTCTCAAACAACAAAATAAACCTAAGGTGCTTTATATACTAGCACAAATACACTACTATTAATTAGCTAAAACTAATTCTCTTAATTAACCCTAACCCATGTTACAATAATTGATTTAGGATTAATAGAGTGATCTGGAATTCACATATTAGAGTTAAAAATTCAAATTTTTAGAATAAAATGAAACAAATTTATAAATTTATAAATTAAAATGGTACTCTCTAAAGTTAAAGGACCACAAAGTTTAAAAACCAAAATATTATTTTAAAAAAGAAAACAAAAAAAAAAACTGAAATTTACGAACTAAAAAAACACGTATAAAGGGTAAATATGTAAATAAAATTCTACAAAATTGATAAGAGCACCACACGCTTAGGTGGGTGCCCGACTATCCAATCACCGATTCGTGGGTGCCTCTAGCTCCCTACCCACCAACCTACCCTATTATTTTAATTTCCTCAACTACCCTTTCTTATTTCTTTTAATCCCCGATATGTCCTCTCTATCTATTCCGGGAATTTACGTAAACACCCTTTTCATTTGACCAAGCTAAATTAATTAAAATTCGCCATATCTTTTATTTATCAACTTTTGTTGGTATCCTAAATTCGAGACCTCGTTTTTTGACTTAGATCCCCATCTAATAGAATGGGTCAACAATTATTAGCGATTATTATTTTATTCCACACGTATGTACTTTTAAAAAATTATAATTAAAGTAAGATTAGTTTAAGCATAATTAATGTATATTTTTAATTAAAAAGGTTGCATGCCCGAATTTTCAATATTTAAATATTGATATTTAAGTAAAATAAAAGGTAAATAACTTAATATAAGGAAATTGGTTATGTATACCAACTTTAGATCAATCTATTAGAATTATAGCACATTTTTATCAAAAATTTGTTTATACTAAAATTTTGAGTAATTGAATTCAATCGAACTCAATCAATAACTAGTGATTAAACTCAATCAATTTGTTAAGTGATTAAGTTTAATCACTACTTATTGATTGAGTTTAATTGAGTTCAATCACTCATTGGTATATGTACAATTATTTTCAATTTTATATATAGATACAATTTTTTAGCTCATTTTTGTTATACATCTGCTATGTGTATTTATTTTTATTGACAAAATTTAATATATATCTCGATTTTATCTACACGGAAAAATCATATTTCTACCCCACATATAGCATCTTTGACATGGACTATAAAGTTTTGACCAAGTTCACCTTCAAATACAATTCAGAATAATTAAAAAAAAAAAAAAAAAAAAAAAACACCCTTATTCAACATAACCCAAAAAATTTCCCTATTTACTCCTCTCCCTTCCATTATTATTATAAACAAAAAGAAAAAAAAATAGTTTTTTTTGGTTAAAAAAGAGTTTAATTCAATTTAAAATAATTATAGTTTAGTTTAGTTTATCTTTCTAATACCAATTTTGGAGATCAAATTAATTCAAACGCTATAACCAAACAATGAAATTATGGTGACACTAACCCATTCGTCGATAATTATATTTTAGTGGAGAGTTTAGTAGTAGTTATAAAATAATATCTCTGTTTTCAAGAAAAATGTAAATGTAGGAAAAATCCCAGCATTTCATATATGGAATGCGGTTGAAAATTCTCTTATGAATTACATAAAAAGAGAACATAAACCCAAAATTCTTCTCTCTACGTTCAATCAGTCCAAACAGAACAAATTTACAAAACAGGGGATTTCAGAAAGGTGGTAGAAAAAAAAGAAGGAAAAAAAAATGCATGAGTTAAGAATTTGCCCATAATCTCTCTTCGTAATCTCAATCCCCTTTTGTGTTCCGATCGTTTCTTCGCCTCCGCCGCCACGACCTCAGGTACGAACGCCGGCGGCTCTATTTTTGGTCGGATGTGCTTGGTCTCCGGTCGACGGCATTCGGCGTTGACCGGCAGACCCGAATGTTGATGACTTATTTTGTTGTTTTGGGTTATTGGGTTTCTGATTGGCGTCTGTTTTAGTATTGGGTTTTGTTTAGATTGGCGTTTGAGGAACTGAATTTGATGGATTTTTGTGCTTACATTAGATTTTAAGCTTAACCTCTAAATTATGGAGTGACCTATTTTTATTGATATCTAAATGTTTTAGGGTCGTACATTTCATAAGAATAGTTGAGGTGTTAGTAAAAGGATCAAGTTACTTGTAGTAGCCTGGTAAGAATAGTTGAGGTACGCGCACACTCGCGGTAAGGTTAGTTGTTATTTCTCGTAAAAATAGTTGAAATGCGTGCAAACTCACTTAGACACTCACGAAGGTAAAAAAGAATAGTAAGATTTATGGGAGAGTTTTTTTTTTTTTTTTTGAAACAAGATAACCACGCCCGTCCCTAGACCAGGTATTGGAGACATCAAATGAGTAGTTTTACAAGTGAGTCTCGAACCTGGGACCTTGAAGAGAGCATACCCTCAAAGTCCAAGTTTTCAACCACTGCGCCACTCCTTGGGGACTTATGAGAGAGTTTTAGATATGAGTGGAGGAAGAAGGCTTAAGATTTTATTTGTTGAGTCTATTAAGACTTTGGAAGTTCTAATGAGTGGAACTATGTTCAGGTTGTTTGGACTGGCTTAGATTTTGGTTAGATTGGGAAGTATGTAAATGGAGGTAACCAAATTTGTGATTTCTTTGCTGAATTGGAGTTTCTATTGGCTGCTAACTGTTGGGTTTGTTCTGCAATTTACAAACCTTATTGAAAATCTATCTACTATTGTGATTTCTTGGTGTAAACTTTCTCCATTTTTTATACCCTATTGAGTAATTGGAGATCTATCTTGTATTAGGCTTATAGCCTCCATGTAATTTCACATTTATAACGAAATTGTTTCTTATTCAATAAAATATACCCCTTTAAGATGGTGCTTTTTTGGATCCATCATTTCTAGAAGGGATCCCAATTTCATTTTTCTAGACTGAATGTCCGTTTGGGCTTAATAGACTCTAATACCATATTTGACAACATGAGTTTCATCTCAAAATTAATTCATCTATCTTATAAATATTGTGAGGCTTTTTTTACCTTCTCAATATGGGATTCTCAACGAAAAGGACAGACTTTACTCATGTATTCTTCTTCCTCTTCCTCATCGATCTGTTTATCGTTTTTAATCGTCATGGAACCTGATTAAGTTTGTTGTGCTTGTCTGCTCTTAGGTGTGAGGTGATCCAGGAAACCACTGATAACAAGATTGAAGCTAATTATGGTGAGCTTAAGAAGGCGTAAACTACTGGGTCTTTGCACTGGTAAACATTACATTTCAAAGCTATTGACAGATTGCCATTTCTCTTGAATAGATTCATAACAGAAGGCTTATACCCATTTTGCTTAGGCTAATCAATTTGTAATAATTGTGAGTGTTCGAGCCAATTTACGTGCACCTCGGCTATTCTATTAAGACAACTGCTTGAACCTACGATATTTGGTTGTCAAAGAAACAATAAGAAATTAGTTCTAGATAGGTGACCAGCATAGATTTAACCCATAACATCTTAATTCTTCAAGATCCTTTCGATTCGTGATTTTGAATGAAGTTGACTAGGAGGAATTAAAATTCTGAGTTCTCAATGTGGGATTTGTAGGAAAAGGCTCATTTGTTGCTCCAGTTTCAAAGTTTTCTGAAAATTTGCTTACTGAAGATCATGCACACTGTACTAACTTCGCTAGTGTCCATCCCATTCGTTCGGAGGTCAGTATAATTGAAATTTCCAATTTCTTTAATCACTACATAATCACACGATAAATATTTAAGTCATGCCCGAACATGACCTAAAAAATAATGTCCATCCATGTGGCCTAATATGGCCACATCCTATTTTTCTTTATTATGTTTTGTGTTTAAATTAAAATAGGATGTGACTCATATTGAGCCACGTAAATGGGCATTATTTTCTAGGTTATGCTTGGGCATGAACCTAAATATTCCTCTAATCGCACCATGTTGTTAATGAAAGAACTGTTAATCTTTGTAGTTGGCTAATGTTTACACTGTGTGGATCTGTCTCTCACTTCACAACCTTGTTTCTTTCCTTTATGTTCCATAGCTTAATTTGTTGTCTGATTTTTGTACCCCTAGTGGAACGAAGCTCCGATTTCTCAGTTTCAAAAAGAAAAAATTTGCTGTCGGATTTTGTACTTAAAATTCTTCATCTGAAGCAAAATTACCTGTAATTTTTTTAAAACCTTTTAATAACTATGTTGGCTAACTTGCTCATCTTGATAATATGATATTTTTTCAGGATCCCATTGCAAATATAGAGCCTGAACCATCAAGGGTATCTGTTTTGGATACATCGAAAGAGAAAATTGATGAGCCAATTTCAGGTTTGTTTGGTTTCAAATCGTTCTTACATATTATATATATATATAGCTGAGCGGGAGACTTGTCTTTGTGCTTATCGTTGAATGTTCGAGGATTCGCTGCGCTTGCTTGGCTAAGTGTGCAGTGAGGGTGGTTGTAAATCACTAGGTAGCCGGTCTTTACTTAACTCGGCCCAAGCAATGCTTGAAAGAGGAATTCCTCCTATTTTTGTTGAAATAACCAGGCTGCAACAAACCTCTTTGAATGCTACCCTTAATCATTTTATATCTTTTTTTCTCAATACAACAATAGGGGATTGTTTTAAATCTTTTTTTTAATGCAACAATAGGAGATTAGGGGTTCGAACTTACGACCTCATGGTCGAGGGTACATGCCAATTACTACTAGGCTAAGCAGGCACTTTGACTTCTACTCCGACGAGAAGTTGTTTCTCGTTTTAAAAATATGTATATTCATGTGATTGGCCCAATCTACTTCATATTATGTCTATACTAATGAGGAAATTCTGTATTATAACTCGAGCTGCATGCGATTGTATTTGCAGAGCTGCCCGTAATACGCCGAAAGAGACACCGGAGAAAGCATTTTCCAGATGAACAATTCTTAATGAGAGGTGTTTATTTCAAGAACATGAAATGGCAGGCTGCTATAAAGGTTGACAAGAAACAAATACACTTGGGAACTGTAGGATCACAAGAAGAAGCTGCTCATTTGTATGATAGGTAAGATTTTGAAGTCATATAATATATTATTCCATTTATAATGTTATGCATTGTTCTTTAGCTTTTCAAAAAAAAAAAAAAAAAGAACAAAAGAGAAGTAAACAACCAATGAGCTTATCATTAGTCTTTTGCTATCCTAGAGCTGCTTTCATGTGTGGAAGGGAACCCAACTTTGAGCTCCCAGATGAGGAGAAGAAAGAACTACGAAAGTTTAATTGGGACGAATTTTTAGCCATAACTCGCGACGCGATTACGAATAGAAGTATGTCTCTTCTCTTTTCAACTTAGACGATGTTCCCTTACAGATTATGAGTTATTTATCATCATGTTGTTCAGAACAGAAGAGGCTCAGCCCGGAGTCGAAGAATTCTAGACTTCCTTTGTTCGGGAACGACGACTAGAACAAGAGACATGTTGGGTTCAATGACCTCTCAGCTCCTGAAGATGTGGAACTAGTTGAGTTGCCTCTAACATCTCAGTTTAAGTATGAAGATCTGCAGTTTTGATTCGTTTTTGTCCAAAGGCCTGTGGTTGGGCAAATCAACCCTCTAATTTTTTTGGATGTATATCATTTTAGTGATTAAGGCAAATCTTTTGAGCTTTGAGCCAATTGAAACATCGATACCTGGTGATAGTCGTATCGAGAGTGTGCTTGAGCTTTTTCGGACTCGAAATCCATAGCTTCAGCCATCTCTTGTTGCAGAGAAGATCTCACTTGATCAATGAACCTTATTTCCATGGAGGAAAAAGATGCCACGTTTAGCCCTTATGTTCATAGTTAAATGCCTTTATTTCTAGTTTCCATTGTTATTATTTGAAATTTTGAAGGTCTCTCTCCTTGTATCCCTCAATTATTTGACATTTTGTTTTATAATTATTTAACTTCTTTTAGAGAAATTTAAATAAAAGTGGCAATCCAAAATGCCATTAAAATTCTTTTATTTCACTGTTTACTACTAATTATTGAATTGATTTATTTATAGTTTTCTCTGGCCTGCCATCTGTAAATTTGTTAACATAATAATAGGAAAATTAATTCCATCTAGATTTAATGTTCAATAAGAAGATTAATTCCATTTAGATTATAACAATTGAACCAGATTAAAGGTTCAAAATAATCCTAACCATTCAGATATTTTCTCAACTCCATTCAGATGAAAAGCTACTTTAGATTCATGGTATGAATTATAATTTACATGTATTGAGTTCAGCAAATCACAACTAGACGACACAAATCAGGAATGGCAACAAAGTTCGAGAATCAATTCCTTGTCATTTTTTTTTAATTCATTCCTTGTCATCTCATTACATACATGTTTATGTCAAAACGCCCAGATACTAAGAACAACACCATTCTAGTTTCTTGACCCTACGAAAGCAGTGAGACGAGCGAGACGAACTCGAGTGTTACCCGGCCCTTAGATCTCGTGTTAATCACAAAATGTTCTGGGTATTTTCTCAACAACATAAGCAGGCCATACCATGGTTTATCCTTGGCTTCAGAACCATGCCAATCCTCTGATGTGAGGTACTTCCTTACACGAATAGGGTGCCAAACACTGCCATAATGCTCAACCAGCTGCGACAAACAAACCATCAAATAAGCAGATAATAACAAAAACTTTAATATGTGAACATAACGATTTTTTATGTTGACCATAGTAGAAGTCGAACGGTGAAAAACGAGCAACTCATGTTTGGCTTGGAAGGGATGGAATGGGATGGGAAGGGATGGGAAGGGAAATGAGAGTAAATTATTGTTTGATGGGAATGGAAGTCTGTGGGCCAAACGAAGGGATGGACTCTTTCCCTCCCTTCCCCTCAATTTATCCTCTCCCCAAACTAGCTTATAGGTTTGTTTCCCCCTTCTTTACCTAAGAAATTAACTTTCCCAACCTTCAACTAATCTTCTCATAACTTAACCATATACATTTGGCCGCATAATTGTTGGAGATACTCACCATGTGGCTTTTGGTCCCACATTAGAAAGGTGAGAAGTCTTCAACATCTTTATAAGAGATATAAGTTACTCCCCCTTATTATCAATTAATTTTGAGGTGGAACTCATGTTAATAATAATATAATAAGAAAGTACCAAATGAAGTCCTACATCTACATGTATGGGAAATAAGATGTTTCCCTTGTTTTTAAACCGGAAAATTGGAACTTCGCTCCACTATAATCGGGGTAACCATGACCGTTCCTAAACCAAGCACCGAGGGATATCGAAGAAATGAGACACAGAAGGTGTCTACAAATTAATGTCACATGTGAGTCTAGAACCTAGAACCTTGAAGGGAGCACACCTTCAAAACCCAAGCCTTCGACCACCGCACTACTCTTTGGGGACAATGTTTACCATTTTTATAAGCATCAAGAGGACCCTTCGTAAATATAATCAAACATACCTCAGAGTGGAGCTTCTCCATAGGCATCCATTCTCCCGGACCACAAAGATCAGATAGCACGGTAGCTACTGATGATACCACATCCTTTTCTTCCTGGAGAAGCGGATTATCGGCTTCTCGATCAATTCTTGATCTTCCATCTAACTTCTTATCCATGGAAACTGTAGATTATGGTTGAAGAGAAATTTTAATAGGCATCTATGCCGTTTAGATATACAGAATTTACATGTCTCTCAATTGGTCATGCGATCATAGTTCAAGGTAAGCATTCATCCAATCCAATTGTATGTTCTCAGTTTAATTCCAGCATGTGAAAACATATATCACCTGTGACATACTCCTTCGATGTCTCTAGTGCCTGGCCTAGGGACGAGCGTGGTTACCTTATTTCAAAAAAAAAACTTTAAAAGATCCATGATAATGAATGAGGAATTTTCAACTTTCCTTTTCCCCTTTTGGTAAAAAAACTAGAACCTTCATAGAAGAACGAAACAATACACCATACACAAAGGGAAGATCAAATAACCTCCCAATCATATTGAAATAACTTTCTGAAGACTCCAAAATCTAAATCATCAAGCAATGTATGGACTTTCTTTGGTGTTGCTTGATAGTACTCTACCCTTTTTTTTAATTCAACAACATTTGGGGTGGGTAAATTTGAACTTGTAATCTCTTGATTATCAGGTCATGCATTTGTTAGACTTAGCGTACTCTACCCCATTAACTAAACTACATTCCTTATAGGCTAAAAAATACAGAACTTCACTAACTTCTCAATTCCAAACATTCCGATTCTTGAAAAATACATAGAAGAAAAGCATTTCAAGCAGTGCTTAGTTAGCCAGGCATTTAAGAACAAACATAAAAAACTGTACAATATCATGAAGTCAAAAAGTGCTTTTAAACCTCTTCAATCAACTTCCAGAAACTAAATGACCAAGGAGACAACAAAAATAAACATGTAGACAAGTTATGAACACAGCTTAACATCACATATACTCCATCCATAATCAATAACACGACTTCCCATCAAATGAAATCGAGATGCTCTGGCACTACAAGATAACTCTACCGTGATTAACGAATTTTCCACTTCCTGAGTTTTTTTTTTTTATTATTATTATATCCATGACTGTCAACGCTTACGCGCACATTAATTATTGACCAATAATTTTTAAGTAGGTGATCATTATTGATTAAACACATCACAACTTAGTTACTTATATTCCTCTCTCGGGTCCACTCCATGATGGCTTCCTAGTTAATTATAAGAAGGAAAATTAAAGTGACACAACACAACCAAAAACTTAACATCACATATGATCCATCCATGATCAATAACACAACTTCCCATCAAAATAAAACCACAATTTTCTATCATTATAGAGTGGCTCAATTGGTCAAAGAGGGTCTTGGGATGAATAAGATGATGGATTCAGTGTTTTAAAAAGCGTAAAGCGTACTAAGGCGCAATGACCCTCTAGAGCCTGAGGCGCCAGATGCACCAAAATGCAAGGGCTTTTTTACTTAAGGCACACTGTATAAAAGAACACAAAAAATTTATATATTTGTGTATACACAATAAAAAACACTTTTCATGGACATAAATGAAGTTTTAATCAAAAATAATATATAAAACATACATAATATTCGACTATCAACCTTCACGTGCTTCGAATGGCCTAATACGAGGATCTAAAGCACAAAAAGCGCAAAGGAAATAAAAAATCCCATGAGGCTTCACGTAAGGCGTGCGCCTTATTGGGCGAGGCGCTAGAGGTGGGACTTGAGCCTAGGCGCGCCTTTTAAAACACTGAACTCTACCGTGATCAACGAATTATAAGAACGAAAATTAAAGCTACACAGCCAAGAACTTCAAAATAGATTAATTCTACAGCTCTAAAAGCAATAAGAAACTAACCCATTCCACCAGAAAACCCTGGTTTGCCACCGGAACCACCAGCTCCATAACCATCCCGCCTGAGCTTCTTGCCGCTGCTTCCACCAACATCATCCTCATCCTCACAATACTCTCGTCCTCTCCCTTTCTTCGCCAAATGAAAACCATAATGCGAATGCACAGGAGCAACAACCGGTCCCGCCGCCGAACCGGGATGAGCCAAAATACTCCTCACCGGCAACAAGAAGTAGAACTCCTTATCCCCAATCTGAAGCAGATCTTGAGAATCAAGCTTGACCGGCGCGTTTCCGGGGAGATGGAGAACCCCTTCAACGAGGCAGCCGTTTTTGCCGAGCACTTCTAGGGCAAATCGGCGGCGCGTGAAATCGTAGAAGACGCGAGCGTGGTGGCGGGAAATGTTCATTCCGCCGCCGAGGCTGGAGAGATCGACGTCGACGGTGGATTTCTTGGAGTTGCGGCCGAGGATTATGGAGTATGTTTGCATGTAGTATTCGAAATCTTCGCCTTGAAGCTTCGCAAACCCTGCTTCGACATCGCTGCCCGTTGCGCTCATCGCAGAGAAATTGGAATTGGAAATTGAAATTGATGAATTTGAAATGAACAGTGATGAATGAATTGGAGTCTTTTTTTGCTGTGCTTTGATTTTCATCACCTTCTTAACTTTTCTCTTTTGATTTTTGGTTGAAATATTTTAAGCTAAAATAAACAAGTTTTGTTTTGTTCCATTTGTTTCAATTATAAGCATGATTAATTTTTAATTAAATTTAATTTTTTTTTTTTTAGTTCTACAATAATTAAAAGTAATGCAAATACTTACCCACTCTCTCACATATTTTTACTTTTTTACATTTCTCTCTTTATTTTAATATTTTTCCCCTTTATCATTAATTTTTTTAAAAAAGTAAAAACTTATGGTTCTAAGTATTTTGGAAAGAGTAAAACTCACATACACATAAATGTGTAGAGGAGTCATACTTTTTAGGTATGTGGCACTATTGGGTGTCACAAAAATTTCTTTACTTTTTAATAAACTCTTTAATATAAAAAATATTTGTGGTATCTAATGGTGCCACATACCTAAAAGGTAGAGCTCTCCTGCCTATGCATATATATGAAAGTTTTACTCTTTTGAAAATATTAAGTAAGAATTAATCTTAAAAGTATGAGATTGGCACTCATGAGTTAGTGGTTAAGGGCTGTTTACACTAATATGATTGAGTTATTGTTGATTTTTTTTTTTTTTGAGTTTTTTCTTTTTTAATATTGGTGTGACAATTTTATTTTATTCAACAATATTTAAGAAAATAATCATTCAGACAACCTCACGATTACTAAATTATAAACTTTGCTTTTGTTGTAAAAAAAAAAAAAAAAAAAATTGTTGATACCAAAAAGTGAATTTAAAAATATATATATTAGATTAGAATTTAAAGTGTGAAAATGGGTAGGAAAGTGATTGAATTAAGAGATATTTTTGTTAAATTCAAATTTTTGGTGTGAATTCAGAAATCCTTCTTTGAGCTATCAATCTCAACTTTGTTTTTATTCATTCAAAAAGAAATTGTTGTTTGTATTTTTAATTTGAATATATATATAATTATGTTATACATATTTTTTTTTTAAAAAAATAATAATAAATTTAACTTATTTCAGAATTAGGAAAACTCGAAAACCAATTAAATCTATGAAGTAAAAATATTTATTTTAACTCAACTTATCCAAAGTTGATAACTTAATTCAATTAGTCAAACTAAAAAAAAAGTCAAGTTTTTTAATACCTCTAGCAGTAGAGCTACCACAGCTAAATTCGTTCAAATAATGTCGGAAGGAATTGAAATAAAATTAATATTAAACAATCAAAAGATAAGATATACAATATCGGTTTTTTTTTTAAAAAAAAATATACAAAATCAAAATTTAAAAATTAAGAAGATCAATTAGATTTGAAAATAGGTAATTAAACGATATATTTAAAGATACATTCCACACCTAAAAAATAAAAATTGATTTCAAATTAACGTTATATATTCTTAAAAAGATATCTCCAAAAAAAAATCATAATTTTTTTGACAAAAAATGCATAAAATATGGGAAGATTATTGAGAGAGAAAAAAAAAACTACGTTCGATTTGATTGATATTGTTTCATCAAATCTAAAATAAAACCTAAAAAAAAAAAGAAGAGATAGAATCCTAAATTTCTTACAAAATAAACAAAATATTTAAATATAAGAAAATGATAAAACTTAGATTTGAGATAAATGATTGAATGAATTTAATAGCGTCTTCTAGATTATGAGCCATTTATTTAAATACTGATGATCATAAAGTCTTTGTTCAGTGCATTACATATTTTCATATTTTTACGTAACACAATGTCCGTATCAAATAGGGTTCTAAAACGGCCAGTGGGGCTTCGTTTTAGGCCTACCGAACAGAAGATGTTGGAGTATCTCTATCATAAGATCCATGGCCTACGATACCAAGAAGGCGGCGAGGTCTTCGATTTCGATCTCTACGGCGATACCGAGCCCTGGGCGATTTGGAATGCCCATAAATCTGTTGACGATGGTGAAGATCTTTACTTCTTCACTAAACTCAAGAGGTCCACCATTAAAAATTCTGCACAACTCTCAGCTCACGTTGATCGCAAGATTGGCTTGGCCGGTGGGACTTGGAGCGGCGAAAAATCTGCGACCCCAGTTTTTCATAGGGAGGATGATCGACTAACATTTGGTTATCGCAAGCACTTCAGGTACGTACCTATTATAATACATTATCTTATGATTTTAAGAAAGTTAGAGTTTAGCTTTTATTGTTTAATTGTTCTGTTCGATTCTTGTAATTTGAAAAAATATAAAAGTTAGTTTAATTTTAGAAACTATAATTTTGAAAATTAGTTATTTATGTATAAATAAAGAAATTATGAATTAAATGACGCATATAACAAAAAAAAAAAATATGAATAATGAATTTTAAAGTATTTAATATTGCCAAATGATAAAGATTAATTTTAAAAATTATAGGAACTTTTCTTTAAATTATAAGAATTAAACCTATGTTTTACTCCATATATATATATATATATATATTTTGTTACATATACATATTTTAAAAATAAATGATATATGGTTCGGTTAATTTCAGGTATGAGAATCCGAATTTACCAAGACATCACGGAAAATGGATCATGCATGAATACACCTTGCACGAAAATTTGTTACGAGAAGGCGCTATCGATCGTGATTATGTTCTATGTCGAATGAGAAAGAACAAAAGAAAAGCCAAGAAAATGTGTGTTGATCAGCAACCCATGATGAACAACAATAACAAGATTTTGGAACTTAAGAGGTCTCAAATGAGAACAAACCAAACATGTTGTAGAAATATTTATGAGTTGCAACCAGCTGCTACAACTTATCAAGAAGTGATAGCACCTCATGAGATCATGACTACAAACCAATGTTCTAATTCCTATGATATCAACAAGGGTACTAATGATATCACCACCAATATTCAAGGTTCTAGTGAAGTGTTTGATGAAGCTTCTGTTGAAGATGATCCTAATTTTATTAGGAGTTTGAAAGAACTTTTAGAGAATGATTTACAAGTTTCCGTCGAAACTCCTGTCGAAGATGATCCCGATTTTGCTAGAAGTTTGGAAGAACTTTTAGAGAATGATTTACAAGCTTCCGTCGAAACTCCTGTCGAAGATGATCCCGATTTTGCTAGAAGTTTGGAAGAACTTTTAGAGAATGATTTACAAG
>JBBMEF010000018.1:7051172-7076705 GCA_037832685.1 Sicyos baderoa | reverse complement strand
TATTTAGTATTTGTTAGAAGATCTTTTAGATTTGATATTTGATGTATTATAAATATGTGTTGAAAGTTAATGGAAGATCAGAAGGTTTTATGCTTTTCTCACAATTTATCGGAGGAAGAAAAGGGGAGGGAAGATAAAGTCCAGAAACTAGACAAAAAAGGAGAAGGGAAAATGTCATTTATCTAAAAGATGATATAAAATTAAGAAAATTTTCTACCTCAACTAAAATTGGTCACCTCAACCCACAACTATTTTCATAAAACAATTCATTTGATTCTACTAAATTTGGTTAGGAAGGAAATTTGTGAAAAATTCATTCTTAAGATTGTATTTGATAACCATTTAATTTTTCGAAATATAAAAGTCAAAATAATGAAAATCATAGGTTGGAGATATAGTTGTAGATCTAAATTTCAAAAATAAAAAACAACTGATCAAATAGTTATCAATCAAGAGTTAAATGGTTACCATTAATTAAATTTATAACCTCTTAAATTTTAAAGTTTTTTTTTATCATTAAATCAATCTATGATAATTAATTAAATGAACTTTTTAAAACCACAAATGAACATCATCTCAAAATGTCCTGAATCAAAAGTGTATTCGGCCTTAAAAAATCTTTTAGTCAACCTAAATGCTAAACTCAACATCACTAGCCCATCCTTATGACGCAACACCAAGACATATCACAGAAGTGGATACACAATTGAAAGACATCTATAAATTAATGTTAAAACCGAATCTCAAACTTAAGATTTTGAGGAAAATATATTCTCAAAACTCAAGTCTTCAATCAAGTGCGTCTAATTCTAGAGAATTAAAAAATTCTTATCATTGGATTTATCCACTATAACTCACATCCTAAAGTAAATCCTTGTGGAAAAAGGGTTCTAGTGTGGGAATAGGACTTTTGAAGGCTATAAAGAAAAGGAGGCTACTTGAGTTCATACCTTTGCAACAGCAGCTGCATACTCGACACGTTTCCTTACTACCACCCACTGCAGCTCTCTACGCGAAAGGGAAAGGAGGTAAAAGTTCAGCAAACCAAAGACGGTAGGAAAAAGATTTGGGTGGAGCCTAGGCTGCACCCCACACATGCATGATGTCGTTGATAAGAGATTTCCTTTTCAAGTAGCTGTATGGGTGGAGGGTACAACCTAAACTACAACCCAAATCTTTTTTATAAGGTATTTTTTCTTGAGGAGAATTTGGGTGCACCCTGAATAGCACCCCACTAAAATATTATTCATGTGGAGTCACACATAATTTTCTTTTTAATTCTTTTTTTATAATAAATATAAAGTAAGAAAAGAGAGATGAGATGTGTCAGTACCACATGAGTGACATCATGGTGGGGGTGCTATCCGAGACACTCATATTCTTCTCTTTCTTCTTTTATTTTACCTAAATGCTTTTACATCCACTTTACATGTAGACATGAATTTAATCGAACAAGAAAAGAAAAGTTCTAAAGTCACGTAAGAAAATTTGTATGTAATTTAATATTGTTACTTACGATGCTTGTGTCCTGCCAGTGCCAAGACGGCAATAATGATGCTTTGGATGCCTTTGCAAAGGGAGGGGGATGGGCCAATCAAGGTTGACAAATGTTGAGATATGTTCCCATCGCCCAAAAAAGAAGGATTCTTCTCCAAAGCCCCAATGTTACATAATTATTAATTATATTCCTGCTTGTCCTGCGTTCAATCATCAGTCAAAAAGGAATGGACAGGATGAATCCAACCAATTATTGTTTTTTTCTCCAGCCATTCACCCACCCCATCATTATCGTTGAAGACATCAAGCCTTTGCTTCATTATCCATCAACTGTAATACAAAAAAGCATTTTTCAGTGATATAAACTTATCTCATCAATTCATATAAAAGGCTTGGCCAACAGTTTGAATCATAATAGGGGAAAGAGATGCTTGGATTAGGAAATTGGGGTTTCGCATTCGCCCACATTATATATGCAGGGCATCCTTCCGAGGCTTGGGACCCTAAAGACAACAACACATTTTACAACGAAACTCACCCATGAGTTGAGACCTCCAATTATATTTTCCGAAGAGAACAATTTAGGTCATACCTTGACATAACACTGATCCAATTTGGACCACATTTTGTTATTTTCTAACCCAAATTAATAATAAAAAAAATTAAAAAAAAATAAATTGTAGCTCAAATTGGGTACATATGTGAGCATGAAAAGATGGCATGACCTAAACTTTTTCCTATTCATAATTGTTACTGTTTGACCGACAGATGACTCAATGTCGAACTATTTAATTAAGCAGGAAATAAACTTTCCCATTGCAAGCCCAATGGCTATAGTGGCATAATGTATATAATATCATAAAGTAATTTGAACTCGACTACAATATGATCTAGAACCTACATATTCATAATTTCATTATGTTATATTACTCTGTCATGACAGGCTTGTTCTCGTTTGCCTTGAATCTCTGCTCCTCAACTTTTCTGAAGTAAACATCACAAAGCAACCACATGGTCAGACTGAAAAAATGCTCATCTACAGCATTACAATGCAATTATAACATTTCTGCATTGCGCATTGTGGCAAATAAAATCATAGTCTTGCGTGAACAAAAAAGTAGAGACAAGCATTCAACACAACAAGAATAAAATTATTTCCCCTTTTAAATACTGACTTAATCATTATCCACAAACAGTTCAGGATATTCTGGAAGTTGAATAATGAGAGTGGGAAAGAAGGAATCTTAACCTTTAGGTTTCTTCTAATAAGGTATTCACAACAGTTTGATCATAATTGGTCATGTGCTTATGAAAAATTAAACTATGCACTTTCTTTCTTTATTATTTTTTAATAGGAAACAGATTGATAGTATGAAATATCACAAAAAGGAAGGGAACTTAAACTCTGGCTGAAGAAAATTACATGAAAAAATGGCCAAAAGTTGGAGCTGCCTGATTTGTCAGGGAGGGCATTGAGGTGCATAAGATGATGAGTTCAAACCATGGTGGCTACTTACCTAGAAATTAATTTCGTACGGGTTTCTTTGGCATCCAAATGTTGTAGGGTCAGGCGGTATGTCCCGTGACATTAGTCGAGGTATGCGAAAGCTAGCCCGGACAGTAACGGTCCAACGGATAAAAAAAAAAGGTTATTGATAATAAAATGGCTAAAGGTAAGAGTGCAGTAAGACTACACCAAGATAAAAGCAACCCCTATAACAGATTCAAGAAAACTATGAACACAAAGAAATCTTATAGAACACAAATGTACTTGAAAGCTTAAAGAGAAATTGCAATTTTTTTTGTCACTAGCTACATATTGAATTCTAATCAAGTATGTTATGAAAACGTCAATCAACCAACCAATCGAAAATAGAAAAAACGTAAAGAGAAGAAGAAAAACAACACAGAAAATTTATGTGTTTCACTAACGTTGTGTTATCTAATCTATAAATAGAGAGTGCATGATTCTATTAAGGAGAGGTCGAGGCAAAATACAGAATGGACATCATAGGGCGACTAGGGTTTAATTTGAGACCCCGACTAACTAATCATAGGGCATTCAATCGTTCAAGGCATATCTCAACAAAGTAAAATCAAAGTTTCAAGGAATCTCAAACGTAAGTAATTAAATTAAACCACAAGATTTCCCTAAAAGTTAATGGTCGTTCCCCAATCAAATCTCTATTTGATCATGAATATCAACTAAAATCTGCACGATGCTTCAAAATAGAATGCCTATTTAAATCAGGCTTTATGCTTTTCTTCACTAACAAATAAACCAGTACACTGCGAATACAGAACACTTCGAAGATTCGAGAGCAAACATCGATCGTAAAGGTAAGACGAACACCGAACATAAAACTACATGATCATAACTCCTAGTCCTACCAATTCCAAGAGCATTGATACTTGGCAAGTTTCAATCACAGAAGGGATCGATATCTGGTAAATTTGTCACACAAGAACAATGGCAAACAAATATCAATCATCATTTAACAAAAACCCTACAGAAAATCACAGAAACCAATAGCATACTAACTAGACAACTTTCGAAGCCGAAACCGGAACCAAAATGAACAAGACGAAAATCAAAACAACCTAGAATCCAAAATCAAACAAAAACACAGTACCGGAGAGGGAATATGATCCAGTAATCGAACTACATTACCGAAAATCTCTAGAAAAACGTTTCTGAAATGTAAACATGGCGAAATCGAGAGCATCGAATACCTTTTGTTGCAGGCTCCTCCTCCCTCCTGGCTGAGGAAGGATCGGAACAGAGACGAGTTGACGCCGTAGATCATCGTGAACCGATTGAGAGCAACATCATATAAATATCGGCGACAGAGAGAATTAGGCGGGTAAAAGATATTTTATAAGTTTCACAAAATATAAACTCTTTTTCAAAAAAAAATAAAATTCAATTCAACTGTTGCAATTTTTTTTTTTTTTTTTTAGTAAAAAGAGGAGCCAACAAACCCTTCTTAAAGAGCACGACCACTAAGTAATATGTCTTGAACATAAAGTTGAAATAAATTAATACCAAATAAAATAACCAACAACGTTTCTAATCAATTGTTGTAAGTTACGATTAGTTATTTGATGAGTTTTATTGATTCAATATAAACCCATTCAAATAATTATAATAGCTTCTTATTACTTTTTATATTATAATAATACCTTATTAAAAATTAAAATTTGCAAGTTTTTTTCTTTTTCTTTTTTTATGATTGAGAATCGGAACTTCACTCTCATATACATGACATCTCAAGGCCCGGACAAACATTAAATTTATTTTCTTAACTGTGAATTCATTTCTTTCTTATTAGAAATGAATTAAATATTTTAACTTTTAATCCCAAAATATGTCTTCTCCTATCTACTCCCCAACTTTTATATATATATATATATATATGTGGCTATTCCAACCAACTTGATAATTTATACTTATTACTTTCTAATAATTCCAATTAATATATATTTTTTTCTTTAGTTTGACGACAGTTGTAGAGGTTAAAAAAAAAGAAAACATAACATTATGGGTTCGAACTCCCACCCCAATCCCCAATCCCCAATCCCCAATCCCCAATCCCCAATCCCCAATCCCCAATTATTATAGTACTTGAAATATATTCTCTATTCAACAACGAGAAAAGTTTATTAGTGCATCTCAGTCTTATAACATAGACATACACATTAAATTTCAAGAAACATGTCAACGTTGGAAAATTTTGCAACATTCATGTCCATTTGTAGACCACCATCGGATCATTATAATCTAATTTAAAAAAGATGATGCATGAGTTAAGAGTTTGTAAATAATCTCAATCACTCTTGCTTTTCGATCATCACTCCCCCGTGACCTCAAGTACAAACGACGTCTCTGTTTTCGATCTGTTTTGCTTGGTCTCCGGTCGACGGGCAGAACCGAATGCTAATGACTTGTTTGTTTTTTGTATACAAAAAAAATGAAAAAGCTATTTTAGATTCATAGTAAGAAGAATAATTTACATGCATTGAGTTCACCAAATCACTACTAGTTGGATTCAATTCCTTGTCCTCTCATTACAAAGTATTCTGAGTCTATGAAAGCAGTGAGACGAGCGAGACAAACTCGAGCGTTACGCGGCCCTTGGATCTCGTGTTAATCACAAAGTGTTCTGGGTATTTTCTCAGCAACATAAGCAGGCCGTACCATGGTTTATCCTTGGCTTCAGAACCGTGCCAATCCTCTGATGTGAGGTACTTCCTTACACGATTAGGGTGCCAAACACCGCCATAATGCTCGACCAGCTACGACAAACACAAATCATCAAGTAAGCAGAGCTCATGGAGTGGATAATAATTGTACATAGCAAAAAATCCAATAAGAGAATAAAAGTCAAGAGCTACGTCTAGCAGTATAAAAATGGCAACCCTTATGGCAACTCTTTTTTCTTTTTTTTTTTTCCCATCAACCTTATGCAAAAAGGCAGCAGAGGACATTGCGAGGTGTCGTTTGGCATTGTGAGGTGGCAAAAGAAGTGTGGAATCAAATTTCGAGATTTCTAGCAATCATGGAGTGACTCAATTGATCAAAGAGGGTCTTGAGGTGCAACCGTGCAGGTAGGAATTAATTTCCTACGAGTTTTCCTTGACATCCAAATGTTGTAGGGTCAGGTGGGTATCTCCCGTGACATAAGTCGAGGTGTGCAAAAGCTGGCTCAGACAGTCATGGATATATAAAAAAAAAATCGAGATTTTTGGCTTCCTTATGGCAAGACCAAGAGATTGTAGAGGATGATCAATTGATCATAGACATAGAGTATCTCGTTTCTCCCCCTTTCAAGATAAGGATGAATTTTTGTGGAAAGTAGGGTTATGTATGGTTTTGTGAAATCTTGGGGGAGAGTGTTTACGAGGGGTGGAGTTCTTCGAGCGATGTTTGAGCCCCCACTAGATTCAATGTTTCTCCTTGGGCTTCCATTTCTATGGTATTTTGTAATTATTCTAGAAAGATTTTACTTGGTTGGAGACCTTTTAGTTTTTGCAGGGTCCCTTGGTTTGTTAGATTTCTCCTTTTTGTATGCATGAAAGCATGAATAATCATTTTACATACTTGACAAGCACAATAATCAGAAAGTATCAAAATAAGTCCTACAAACTTGGATCATTTTCTAAATGATAATTTTATTTCCAATACTCCTATCTTTTAGTTTTTTCATTTTCCTAAATGAATGGAAAGAAGACACTTCATATTTATTTAAGCAACAAGAAGGCCCATTCATAATCAAACATACCTCAGAGTGGAGTTTCTCCATAGGCATCCATTCTCCCGGGCCACAAAGATCGGACAGCACGGTAGCTACCGATGACACCACATCCTTTTCTTCCTGGAGAAGCTGATTGTCAGCTTCTCGATCAACTCTCGATCTTCCATCTTTCTTGTCCATTGGAACTGTAAGAGTGGTTCAAGAGAACTTAATAGGTATAAACTGTACGGACATATAGAGTGACAGCACAGAGAAACACAGTGTATTCAAATGGTTTATGCAATCGTAGTTCAAGCAATCCCTCATTCAATTGTTATGTTTAGTTTAATCCCAGCATCCATAATCATGAATGAGGAGTTCACAACTCCATTTTCCCTTTTGGTAAAAAACTAGAACCACAATGGAAGAAAAAAATAATATGAATTCAAAAGATGTAGTAACAAAAATCATAGCAAAAGAAGAACAGTAAGAAAAAGATACAAAAAAGATTAACGAATATCTCTCTCTCGCTTTCTCTTAAAATTCCGTTGTTCTTTTTCTCTCTTTCTCTAACCAAGAATTATAAAGGAGGACCTTATCACATTTGATCAAAGTGTTCTAGCTTTGTTCCTAAGACAATTGCCCACACACTATCAAAAATAAAATTTTCAGAATAGGAAGTAAACCAAAGCCATACTAGGACAAGATTTGGAGCAGATGAGTACATGATTTGAAATATCAAAAACTTCTACAGGTTCCAAAATCTAAACTCGCAAGCGTTGAATAACTTCCCTATGTCCTCATAGTTGTTTACTTATAAATCTTCATCTTGTAATAGACTAGTAAAGCAAAAAAACTTCTTCAGTGTTGCTTTTGAAGGTACCATCATGGAGTTATCTTACGCTTAGCGACCATCATGGAGTGGCTCAAGTGGTCAAAGAAGGTCTTGGGGTGTTTAAGGTGATGGGTTCAATCCACGGTGGCCACCTACCTAGGAATTAATTTCCTACGAGTTTCCTTGTCATCCAAATGTTGTAGGGTAAGGCAGTATGACTCGTGACATTAGTCGAGGTGCACGCAAGCTTGCTTGGACAGTCACGGATATCAGAAGAAAAAAAAATACTCTTGAATAACTCCTTTTCTAGATCAAACAATCCAATTTCGGATATATACATAGAAGGAAAGCATTCCGATCAGTGCTGAAATAACTGGATATCGAGGAAGAAACATCAAGAATTGCATAGAATCATGAAATCAACACAAGGTTTTAAACCTCTTCAATAAACTTCCAGCAACTATGGAGACAACAAAAAAACATTACATCACATATACTCCATACATGATCCATAACACAATTTCCCATCGAAAGATTTTCTGGAAGTAAACACTAAAATCTGGAACTATAGGGCAACTCTACCACGATCAAAGAATTTCCCATTTCTGGTTTCAAATGTCTAAGAACGAAAACCAAAGTGACACAACGAGGAACATGAACATAGATTATTTCTTTTCTTTTCTTTTTTGAAAATCGGAGCTTCGTTTCACTATACTTGGAACAACCACATCCGTCACTAGGCCAGCCACCAGGAGACATTGAAGTAATGGAGACAAATGTTTACAAACTAATGTCACAAGTGAGTCTCGAAATGGTAGGAGCACACCTTCAAAAGTTCGACCACAAAGCCACCCATTTTGGGGCTTGAACATAGATTATGTTATCAAAATAGAAATCAACGATCAAGAACCTTTTATCACGGAGAGGTCGACCGAGTTTATATAGTGCACTTTCGCTAAACCGTTCAAGGCATATCTCAACAGATTATGTCTATCCCTCTAAAATCAATCAAGCAAAAAAAAAAAAATGCTCACCCATTCCGCCGGAGAATCCAGCTTTACCACCAGAACCACCAGCTCCATATCCATCCCGCCGGAACTTCTTGCCGCTGCTTCCCCCAATATCATCCTCATCCTCATATCCCTCCTCGTAATACTCTCGTCCTCTCCCTTTTTTCACCATCGCCCCTGCAGCAGCAACTCCACCAGAGCCACCCAAATGATAATTATACGGCGAGTGCGACGGCACCACCGGCCCGACCGGGGGAACCGCCGCCGCAGAACCGGGATGACCCATATAGCCCCTCGGTCCAACAGAACCCCCCAAAATACTCCTCACCGGCAGCAAGAAATAGAACTCCTTATCCCCAATCTGAAGCAGATCTTGAGAATCGAGCTTGACCGGCGCGTTTCCGGGCAGATGAAGAACCCCCTCAACGAGGCAGCCGTTTTTGCCGAGCACTTCTAGGGCAAACCGCCGCCGCGTGAAATCGTAGAAGATTCGAGCGTGGTGGCGGGAAATGTTCATGCCGCCGCCGAGGCTGGAGAGGTCGACGTCGACGGTGGATTTCTTGGAGTTCCGGCCGAGGATTATGGAGTAGGTTTGCATATAGTATTCGAAATCCTCGCCTTGAAGCTTCGCAAACCCTGCTTCGACGTCACTTCCGGTTGTGCCCATTACACAGAAATTGGAACTGGAATCGAAAATTGAGAGTTTGAATGAAAAGAGATGAATTGAAGATCGGAATTTCTCAGCTAAAATCGACGAACAATTTCTACCGATCGAGTTTCTTCACCTTTTCAGTTTTCAACCCCATGATTTATTTTTCTTTTCTTTTTTTCTTTTTTTATTTCAGAGAAATAATATGTTGATTTGTTGGGTTTCTTAAAGCCCAACTTTTGTTGGCCCAAACCTTAATCAACTTATTCCATCTATGACTGTTCGAAGAGGTTCGAGTCCGTTTGTACCCACCTTAATTATTCTCGTATCTTCTTAAATAGGTGACTACCATAAATAAATCAATTTTAAATATTATTTAATTAGAAAAAAAAAAAAAAACCTTTCGACAATTTTTTATTTTTAGTACAAGTTGAGAGATGAAGATCACAAACCCTACAAGAACGATATAACTGTTCTCTTCATAGGTTAAAGAATTCGAACCAAAGCTCAACGGATTAGATGCAAATTTCTAAATTCATTTTAACAAATACTTCTTCAAAGCATTGAGTGAGCTACGTCTCGAGAGTCTATTAATACTGGGTGGAAGTTTATGAGTATATAACCATTTCAACTAGTTTTTATTGGTTGAGCCTTAAAGCTTTCGAGACATTTTTTTTAAGTTTCAATTTTGAGCCTCAAAAGTAAACTTAATTATAAAGTTGCTTATTGTCTTTTGAATTTAGGTCTTGAAACGAACACAAGTAATTTGAATATAGTGAATCGAAACTTTGATTTTTGATTTTAAAAAGAAAAAAATACAATATCTGAATTATACTCAGATAAACAAGATATAGTATATACATTTGTAAATCAACTTGAAAATATTCCGTTAACTTATAACTGATTTTTTTTTTTTTTTTGAATTTCCTTATAACTGAATTTATTAAATACACATTAACAATGCAATGAACGAAAATATTTCAATTGATCCATTCAAAAACACTATTATTATTTTATATATATATATTTGTGATTGTCCGCGGCATTACCCTACAACATTTAGATTCAAAAAAATTCGTAAAAAATTAATTTATCACTTTATACACTCATCATTCTCTTTGACCAATTGAGTCACTCCACAATGGTTAAATAATAATAATAATAATAATAATAATAATAATAATAATAATAAACTATTATTCACTACACAGTTGTAAATCTATTAAATAGGAGTAATTACAAACAAATTTAGCAATTTGTCTGCCATTGAAACAACCTCAATTCATGTCAAAACACATGCAAAATTAAAACCAATGAATTGCAAAAGGACCACTCAACAACTTGTTTCTATTAGAACAAAGATTCCCAAGCAGAATTCCATTAATCTCATTACTCAAAAAAGGTCACCTAAATTCCCTTTGCACCTATAAATTTGGAGCCCTCCAAAGCATTTCCACTCACAAAGCAAAGAAAAATTAAGTGAAGATGATGATGATGATCAGCAAGGCTCTAGTGACCATGCTTGCGGTCTCGGCAATGGCGGTTTTGCGAAACGTCGAGGGAGGAGGAAGAGACATGGCCATGGTGAAGGAAGCAAAGGCTCAAAATCTCCATATGTTTGAGGAAAACTTGGGGTATAGCTACAAACCAAAGGAGGAATATGGGTGTGATGGATACAAATACAAAGATAGAGATTGCTATAAATATGGCTATTGTGACAAATCCAGGAAGGAATGCTACTGTGACGGATACAAAGGCGGCGATTGCGATGAATATGGTAACTGTGACAAATCCCCCTACCCCGACAACGGCGACGAGTGGAGTTCCTACAAGAAACAGGCACCCGGGATGAAAGAGGCGTCGACCGGAAAGTATGGAGGCCATCAGAAGTATCCCTGAAAAGGACTAGTGCAGCATAGTATTTGCTTATGGTTTCTATGAATAAAAAATATGAAATGTATGGTAGCTAAGTCTTGCTTATGGAAATGTGCTCATCTAGATATGTAAGTGAGACAATGTCATGGAATGAAAGTTTTAATTAAAATATGCTCTTTTAACCTTTCTCAAACAAAATCCATAAAGAAAACAAGAGACTATGGAACTCAAACAAGAGATAATATGTTCAAAATTCGGGGTTGTATGATTCTAACGTGCAACTTTTTGATCGAAGATACATATCATTATCTAAGCCCATTTTGATGCATGACGCTTGTTCATATATTTGAATTACGAAAACCTCGTTTGATAACCATTTGGTTTTTTGTTTTTGAAATTTAAGTCTACAACAACTATTTTACCTTATCTTTTTTCTTACTTGGATATATACATTTTATCTATATTTATAGAAATCAAACCAAAATTTAGAAACAAAAGAAAGTAGCTTCCAGAAACTTATTTTTGATTTTAAGTTGTTATACTTTCTTAAGAAAAGATGGATATACAACAGAAAAGGTGAAACACATTGTATGACATTTGAATAAAAATAAGCTTAAATTAAAATAAAACTAAATAATTACCAAACTGGACTAACATTATATATTCTTCAATTTAAAATACTCAAGCATCAGGCTGTCATATGAAGCATGAACTTAGAATTACTAAAATTCTTCCACAAAGACAAATCAGGCGAAGAACAGAGCAGAACCTAAGAAACAAACAATAGTTTATTCTTCTAAAAATCAAGAAACAAGAAACAAGAACATAGAAACAAGAAACAGGAAACGGGAGTGTTACCAAACGGGCCCAGAAAAACTAAATTTATCAATATGAAATGGAGAAGAAAAGTTAACAAAACAAAAAATTAGAGAAATATTTGGAAAAATACTTCAATACACAGTCGTTATGCACAATAATTCTAAACTATATGAAATAATTATATCCATGGTAAATCAGATTTTACATTTCGTTAACTTGATACATTCAAAAGAGAGAGAGTAAGTTTTAGTCTTTTCTGCATAGAAGACATTACAGCTCTCAAACCGATTTCCAGACTTGAACCTGGACTCAACTTCGTGATCGTGAAATTGAAATAGATTAACATCAATTAAGATAATCAATTACGTTACTGGCTCATTCTATCTTTCAATTTATTATTTTGTTTACATCCTAACTACAATATAATATTACGAAGTTAAAAATAAGAGTTTACTAAAATGTTAAGACAAATAATGGATGTTTTTGTTCGAACAAAAACTTATCTACTTGTTAGTAAATATGGTTTGTATACTTACTAAGACACGAGCCACATCTTTTTTACAAATAGGAAGAGAAATATTAGATGAAATGATGTGGCTCATATGATGATAAATATACACATCATACTTACCAACAAGTTGGTAAATTTTCATTTTATTTTTTATTTTTTTAAGAAGATAGACCATAATAGATTATTAAATGTAGCAATCCGTCGAACTAAATTCAAATAGAAAGGGAAATGCTAGATGAAATGATTCAAATTTTAGTATGCTAACATAGCATTTACTTGAAAACGTAGGGGTGAATATGGGTTGGGTTGGGTTGAGGTGATTTTCAACCCAACCCAAAAATTCGGGTTGGTCAATTCTCCAACGTAACCCAACTCAATTAAAGACACAACTCAACTCAACCCAACCCTTTATTTTTGGGTTGGGTTGTGTTGGGTTATCGGGTTCATAAATTTACAACTAACACCATTTTTTCAATTCCTATAAATTTAGGACAAACATTAACATAACTATATTGTTATTGCAAATGCGAAATTCAAGTGTACCTAAACCCTAAAGTCTAAAAAATCAAAAGTCCTAACAATAATAATAAAATAAAATAAAACAAATATACATATACATATACATATAATATAAATAATTAAATAACATAATAATTATTATATTGGTAAAAAAATATATTTTTTAAACTAATTGATAAATTCGGGTTGGTTGGGTTGAGTTTGGTTGATTTTAGGTCAACTCTTGACCCAACCCGACCCATAAAAATTTCATATTTTGAACTCAACCCAACCCATTTATGTATTCAACCCAACTCGTCAAATTGGGTTGGATTGGTTCAAATTTTTCGGGTTGTCGAGTTATTGTGCACCCCTATGAAAAAGTAAATACACAACAGCTCAAGTTTAGAGTATATTTTTTAATAATCAGACCATTAGCACGAATTCTCCTGTTGTTAAATTCAAAATAAAAGAAGAAAAATGTGATGTATAATTACAACTTTTAAAATTCTTATTTAACAAAGTATTTTACTATGTCAGGTAAAATGGTAATGTTAATAATTAAACATATTTGTAAAGCGATACAATTTCAATACAAAAAATAAAAAAAATAAAAAATAATCCACAGCAAAAATTTACATTTTTTTTGTAAAAATCGTAATATTTTTATATAATTTTGTTTCCAAGGCAAGTTGAGGGGAAGGTAAAACTCTGATCCAAAAAGTAATTATAAATCAATAATGACACTACCTGTATTTATATAAATATATATATATAAAAGTCATTTGCCAAGATTTAGCAATTTCCCTGACATCAAAACAGCCTCAAACCAGCTATAACAGAAGAAAGAGCCATGAAAATTGAAAACCAAATGAATTGCAAAAGGACCACTCAACAACTTGTTACCATTAGAACAAAGATTCCAATGCAGAAACCCATTAATCTTCTTGCTCAAAAAACCCACCTAAATCCCAATGTTCCCTATAAATTTGGAAGCTTTTCCAAAGCATTCTCATCCAAACATAAAAAAGTGAGAAACAAAAGGAGAAGATGATGATCGGTAAGGCTCTCGTCACCTTGCTTGCAGTCTCGGCAATGGCAATGGCGGTTTTGCAAAATGTCGAAGGAGGAAGAGACATGGCCATGGTGAAGGAAGCAAAGGCTCAAAATCCCCAGATGTTCAATGAAAATTTGGGGTATAACTACAAACCCAAGGAGGAATATGGCTGTGATGGATACAAATACAAAGATAGGGATTGCTATAAATATGGCTACTGTGACAAATCCAGAAAGGAATGCGACTGTGACGAATACAAAGCTGGAGATTGTGACGAATATGGTAACTGTGACAAATCCCCCTACCGCGAGGACGACGATCGTCAGTACAATTGGAATTCCTACAAGAAACAGGCACCACAGTCGAAGAAAGAGGTGGCCGGAAAGTATGGAGTCCACCCAAAGTATCCCTGAAAAGTAATGCTAAAGCTGTAAAGCTCCCATAAGCATGGCATTGCTTATGGTTTCTATGAATAATATGTCTGAGATATCAGGTCTTTAATATCTAATGAGGTTAATGTAATGGAATGAAAATCTACCTTAAGTATGCTATTTACAAAAAAAGACTCTTCCCCATTATAGTTTCGAAGTCTTTTTTTATAATCGAGAATCAAAGTTTCGCTTCACCCCCACTATATACTCAGGACACTACGCTCGTCTCAAAAATCGAGAGACAACAAATGATTTTACAATTAAGCTCACTCGTAGGTTTCGAACCAAATACCTCTAATAAAACATACCCTTTATTCGCCAGATTCAAAAAGAAAACAAAAGTATATAGAACGCGCACCGCAACAATGCTCATAACAGATTCAATACAAATAC
Organism: Sicyos baderoa; assembly: GCA_037832685.1. Lineage (NCBI taxonomy): Eukaryota > Viridiplantae > Streptophyta > Magnoliopsida > Cucurbitales > Cucurbitaceae > Sicyos > Sicyos baderoa. The sequence goes on along the minus strand of JBBMEF010000018.1, from coordinate 7,061,896 downwards.
ATATATATGACCAACACATTAGATTTATATAAATAACATACAAAAGCTTGGATTTAATTATGCAAGCCTCATTGAATTACTATTGGATTTGGGTGTCAGTTCATTTACAACTCCAGAAAAGCACCAACTAATAACAACAACACATAATATGAAATGCTGCTACCTCCTCTATTGCAACTCTGAGATCATCAAGCAGCAGCAAATGCACTGCAAATTTCCATCTAAAAATTAGATTTTCTTACTTGCAAGAAAACTTCCACCAATTCCCTTCCAAGTCTTCAACAAACAAAATCCTGTGAGATGTAATTTGCCATATTAAAAGACCAATTTAGAAAATAAGGTTCTAAATTGTGTTCAGTCACATAAGATGCCTACTTTGTTTTCTAATTTTTCACTTTTATATTTGTGACTGTCAAGGTCAACTTTCACGCACCTCGACAAATGTCACTAGACATACCGCCTGACCCTAGAACATTTGGATGTCAAGGAAAAATTCGTAGGAAATTAATTCTTAGGTAAGTGACCACTATGGGTTAAACTCATCACTTTATGCACCATAAGACTCTCTTTGACCAATTGAGCCACTCCATGATGGTTTAATTTTCCACAATTTTGAATACAGAAGATTTTAAATTCCCATCTTCACCACATCTTCTTAGAATGTGGTTGATTTTAATCTTAAGTCTTAACCGAAACTATGCATTGAAGAAGAAATAGGATTTGGTAAATTTCAGGTTCTATGAAGACATCTGTCCAGTACAAAGGACAAAAGGCCAATAAATTAATAGAATTTAATGTTCATTGATAAAATAATACAAAAAAACATACAAAACTGAACTCGAGGATTAAATATACACCTACCTCATTTGGTTTTTAATTTTTGTTTTTGAAATCTAAGCTTATTTTAACTCAAATATGATAATCATTTGGTTGTAAATTTTTGTTTTTGAAATTTAAGCTTATTTTAACTCAAATTTCAAATTTCCTACCATGTGTTCCATCTTTCTTACATAACTTAAGAAAGTAGGCGAATGTTAACCAAATTTCAAAAACAAAAACAAACTAATGGAAGTTTTTTTTTCAAATTTTGGTTTGCTTCTAAAAACATAAGTAAGTGGTAGATATCCAAGTAAGAAAAAACATTGGTAAGAGAGTTAAAATGGGACCTCAATATTAAAAAACAGACTCCTTAAGACATTCAATATGGCACTTTAGCTATATTAAAAATACAACTAATTCAAATGTCTCTTTAATCTAACACGTGCAATAGCGCCAATACCCTCACGATAACTATAACTGCTCCGGGCCCAAATTACAATCGAATAACGCCCCTAAACCGTAAGCGATAGCACACAAAAAAAATGCATCTCACTCATAACCATTGAGAACAGGTTATTAAGGATAGAAATCTCAGGTCTAGACCAATTACGAAAACACATATTGAAAATCTATCGTACCATGTGAACAAGCAAATAACGGATCGAGCAATTAAGCAACTTACATATAAGCCTCACTCCAAGCTTGTCCCAGGAAGGAATACTCTAATGAGTTCTTTGACAGTCACTCTCTTCCTGCAGGTTGGGCATTTACACTGGACAGCTATTGCAGACTTGATGCATGACTTGCAGAAAATATGACCACACCTTGTAGATGTTTCCTCTACTAAAGGACCCATGCATATTGGACAACTGAATTTAGGCTCCTTTGGTGGAGCAGGCTTCTCTTTCTGCACACATAAATCGAAACATTAGAAAAGATGTTTCCAATGTGAAAATAAAAAGGATAGGTCATAGTTACAAAAAGGAGAATGTCTTTGACTCCATGAAATCCCAGTATATAATGATGCTTCGGTGAGAGAAGCAAGGGTATTGTGTGATTCTTTGAAAATCCTATTGTTCCTTTCACCCCACCACATCCAAAAAAAAAAAAAGCATAAACAATATTTAACCAAAGAACTTTAGATGTTTCTTTAAAAGGATGTCCATCCAAAAAGCATAGAAGGAGACCAGTTAAATCCCGAGGGCGAACAAAAAACCAGCCAAATGTATAAAGAAGGCTGTATTATGAATAAAAGAAATGGGACAGCCTAAAGCCCAAGGCAGTGAGAAGAACCCTGCAAAGCAAAAACTAAGACAACAAAGCCCTCCAATCGTTCAAAATCCCGTAATTACAAAACAACTTGTTGGGTTTGTACACGCCACCAAAAAAGTAATTTGTCGTTTACTGACCATCATTCCCAAGGTCAGCAACTGATTTCAACGTTTTTTTCATAATACTTGGACATATTTTCTTGAGTACTCTTGTTCTACCCTCCTTACTAATAATGGGAGAGGTCTCATGTAATAGTCTAATTGGAGAGGCCTCGTGTAATAATCTTATGACTTTTTTTGTTAAGAAACGAAAAACCTTTTCATTATGAATGTAAGTGTTAGGAAGGAGAGAGCCAGGTTCGTAGCCTTTTGAGATAATACAAAAAATAAAACAAGTCGAGAAGATGTACACATGTGCCAAGGAATCTCCAGCGGATATGGCCAAAGGAAAGGGTGGAGGAGATGACAAATTCCTTATGACTCTTCTCTATCCCAAAAAAGACTAAGAAGTATTTTTCAAAAGTCATTATTTCTTTCTTCCAAATTTAACAAAAAACTGCTCTAACACCAAGGCTTCCTTTCCTTCTAAGAATCTAAATTTATTGCAAAATCACATTTTGAACACCAACAGTTACCAAGATGCTACAACTACAAATAAAGACAACCAGAATGGTGCTCAAGGTTAAAGAGTTTAGTCACAAGACAAAAGTTGCAACTAGTGACCATTATATCTGATGAAGAATTTGTCGGTTGAGTTAAACCTACTTTATATTACAAATGTTCCTGCATATGTCTAACAAATGTTGGACCTACAGACATGCACGCCAAACTAAAGTGGATGTGCTTCTGACTTGGTAACATGTTTCTCAAACATAACAAGTCAAGTTCACCCAACCATTTTTTTCACACAACTTTTTTTTGTATGTTTAATCATTTAAAAAATAATTATATGTTGGATATGCAAGAAATAGAAATCAGGAATATGCCAGGAGAAAGATACAGATATAGGTTATGGGAGAAAAGCAAAAACTGCAGTCTCAAAAAAGGATATTACATGATCTATCCACTACACCAGAAGATGCAAGAAAAAACTTGCACAAAAATAAGAGGAAGAAAGATATAAGTTGTCCGAGTACCACAGAGCTGTTGCTGGCTTCCAAATTGATTAGTAAATCGGAATTCACAGTTTTTTGACTTGACACTTCTCTCCTACGCTTGCTCCGGTTATTATTTGACACCATGTTCTCTGCAACAATTAAAAGATGAAGGAATGATATGTGCAAGCATCACAACAATTTGAAGAAGATATGGTTAGCGGACAACAAATTTCCTTTTTTATCCGTGAGTGTCTGAGACAGTTTATACACACCTTGACTATTCTCACAAGACGAACCGTCTTATACCACCTGACCCTACAACATTTTATTGTCAAGGAACCCCTAGGAATAACCTCTTAAGATCCATGAGACCATCTTTGATCATTAGGCTAACCTATGATGGTTAAGTTAATTCAACAGGTACTTGTCAACAAGAGAAATAGCCCAGCGGCATTAGTGTGGCCCATGAACCAGAAAGTGATGGAAACAATTCCTCAAACCCCCGATTGTTGTTAAACTAAAAAAAAAAACAGATTTTTAAGGGCTAGGTCCATAGGTGGCATCCATAAGTAAATAATAAATATCTATAGTTGCCCACAAGGTCTATGTCTATATCGACTGGAAACTGGAAGGTAGAAGCATTTTTATTGTTAAGACTTCAACATTGTATACTACCCCAAAATATAGGAAGTCGTAATAGCTCACATTCTAGTCTTCTAAGAATGGTTCGGTCATGTATTAATGATGAAGTTGAAAGATTCAGTAAGATTCTAGCTAAAGACAACAGAAATTTTATTTATAACTAAACAGCAATAAAGGTACACATTAAAAGTGATGTCGAATCATAGCAAAAGAGTATGCAATGGCGGAATTGTGGTGGTGATTTTCTAATAGAAAATCTAGACAATCAATAGTAGGTCATGGTTAAAGATCTCCAAGTGAAAGACTATCATGACCATTATTTGGGTATTAACCATCATGTGTGGCCTAGTCGAGTAGCAGAGTGGTCAAATAAATGCTTAGAAATAATGGGTTCAACTCATAGCGGTCACCTATTTAGAAATTAATCTCAAGCTAATTACCTTGACAACTAAATGTAGTAGGGTCTGATGGTTGTCCCTGAGAAAATTGTTGAAGCTGGCCCAGAAAATCAAGAATATCTAGAAAAAAAGTTGGTCATTAATAGTTTGGTATAAAGGGGTATTCTGGGAAGGATAACTTACAATTATCTCATCTGCAGTTTGTGACATTCTTATTTCTAAGTATTTAATGCTTAAAGATGTCTAGCTCCTTAAATAATCTAAAACTAAGGTCATTGTAGTGAGGATATGTTTGAGAACATGAATCACCAAATTTTTCATATATCAATGAAAAGTATTGTTTCCCATCAAAAAAAGAACATGAATCCCCAAATCTAAAGGCTGTTTCAATTTCTGCTTCTGAGACCATAAACCCAATGAATAACTACCCAAATAATTATACGGATGTTCAATATTTTAATATATCTAATTTCTAAGCTTCCTTAGTAATGAACAAGCAGCAAACTAACACCTTTATAATTTATAAAAACTAAAAGGAGGATAAAATGTACAAAAATCAAAATGTATTGTAAGGCGATAATGCATTATAATAGACAGACCAACATGCTACCATTTTCTTCCCCAATTAAAAAGGGGGGATAGTAAAGCAAAAAAAAAACTACCTAACTATAGTCTTCCACCAACTGAAATAAACATACCTGCTTCCACATCAACTATATTATTCATAGGATTCCGTCTGGATTTATTTCTAGCCTGACAGATAATCAATAGAATTTAAGAAAAAAAATATCAGAATTAATCAATAGAACACGAATATAATGTGGATAGAAGAATCATAACTTCATAAGTGCTAAACAACAAAGTGAAGCCAGAGGAAGCATACTTCAGCAAAAGCTCTAGGGGATGATTCAACAACATCATCGTCAATGGCCTCAATGTCGATCATCGGTGGCTGTCCTGATGGTTGTTGATTAACTTGTGCTTCCTGAACCACCAATCGAGATGTTTCCCCTTGATCTCGGTTCTCAGTTGGTGGCATGATGTTTAGGTCTAAGTCCATTGATTTTCTACGATGATAGCTTCTTGCAGTATGTCCCCTCATTGCCTGAGTACTCATATATTTTGGAGCTCCTCAACAGCCTGCTATACATGCCTTCATTATATTAAAAAAAAATTATGCAAATAAAAATCCAACTGAAATCAGATAAAGTGAAAGAAAGGAAATTTCGAGAAAGCAAGCATCCAACAAAGCCAAAACAACAACACCCACCACTCAAATACAAACTTTGAAGCTTGGATGAGAAAACCCTAAAAAACTTCGGTTACAAATCATTCATTCACTAACATGGTTACACGGGTTCGGGTAGGGCTGAACCCAAACCCGTAACCATGGAGTTGAACTAGCTTACAACCGAAGAACTAAACTAACACGCCACCAATCCTTACAGTACATGGAAGATGGAACACAAATTGAAAACTCAGTATGAAGTTTTCCCAACAAAAACCCCATAAGCATGAAGTTTAGTCATGCAATAAACACAAGGAGATTCACCGAAGGCAAAATACACTAGAAACAAATCATCAAACTCAGAAACCCAGATTTACAATCAAAAAGAAAAACCCACATTCTTTTAGGTGGCAGCAAACCACCAAATCAGTAACAACACCCAAATCAAAAATCGTAAAAACCACAAAATCCACAACCGATCATCAAAATCCCCTTTCCAAACATCAAAATCTCCAAAACCCACATCGGTCAAAGCATTCACAACCCCAAATCAAAAACCCAGAAACAAAATAACATAAATCAAAACACCCAGTTACAAAATCACAAAACCCATCCAATCTGAAGACGCTGTACCTCAAATAATAACCCGTTGATGAAGATACAAAGCCGTGGTCGATGATTTAAGCTTCAGGGTTTGAGGAATTTGTAATTGGGATTCTTAGGGTTGAGAAATTGGGATTAAAAAAGGGGAAATTTGGGACGAAAATCGAGACACGGCATTGGCAAGTTCCAGGGTTCTTGCGAGGCTGACCGGAGGGGGGGCTCCCCGAAAGGGAAAGAGCCGAGCCTGGGAAACGCCACGTCGTCTTTTCAAACACCAATCATCGCCTGACACGTGGATGTTTCCGTTCGCACGTGCCTACGTCACCGACTCCGGTTTTTCTTTCTTTTCTAATCGATTTATATTCTGGTTCGCACCAAAATAAAGTTTGATTTGGGTTTGTATTTATGAATGGGTTTGTTTTTTAAACTTTTGATTGCTTTGTGGCTATAGAGGTTTTGGTCCTGTTTGGGAGCTGGTTTTCAATTATAATAATTATTCAGTAGGGATGTTCATCGGCCGGTCGTGTAAATTGACATGAAAACTCATTTGTCGGTTTCTTTTTTTATGTTATAATGATTAAGGGTAGAGATTTAAACATAAGATTTCTTAAAAATTAGGAGTATATTGATGTTATTAAACTACTATATTTGTCCGTTTTTCTAAGGGAATTATTGATTTTTGTTTATATAAAAATCGATCATCCGTTAAATCGGTTACTATGAAGTATTTCAACTTCATTGGGTCGGTTAATTTGGTTTTTGGAGATTTTATGATCACTCCTAAGAAATAGTGGGGTTTTTTTTTTTTAATTTCAAGAACATTGGAAATTTAAAGTCGCAACCAATTGGTTATTATACCATACAAAATTTGGAGTATTAATTCGTTTGCCATTAAATAATCAGTTAGCCTTGATATAAGCCAACATTATAATTAACCGTAACATAAACACTCTTTGTTATAATCGTTATCACAATAATTTGCACCTCAAACATTATTTGTTGTAATTTATATTATAATAATTTGCACTTAAAAAAATTGCCTTTTTTCTGTATAAGTTGGAGGAGAAGGACCACAAACCATACAAAAAAACCATCAGACCACTGTTTCGTGATCATGGTGTTGAACTCAATTACCACCAAACAATAAAATTATCAAACGTATCATTCCATTAGTTTGAATAAGAAATCTAAACAGCACCTCAATAGATTATATGTGTTTTTTTAAAACAAAAAATAAAACTTAAATTGTAACAAGGCTTGCATAAATATCATTATAAAATTTAAAAGTTTATACTTTCAAGTGAATACACACAACAAATGCTCTCTAAAAAGAAACTAAAAACACCAACCACAAAATACAATTATTAAATTCAAGAATAATACCCAACTGATGAATTTCAAAGTAAAAAAAAGGAACAAAAATTATAACCCCAAACACAACACTTTCTTCAGATGAAACAGTGCAGCAGCCATATCCTTCAATAGTATACACTCACCTGTCCATGTACTTTAAACCTTTGCTTATGAAAATGCAAAACACAACATCATTTTCTTGGCCATGGAAAGCAACAGCATATCTGAAAATTTCAAGGCATTTTCATAGCAAATATCAGTAATTTCATATGGTTGACTGAGAAATTGAACTGATTTCTTCATTTACCTTTTGTTGGTGTTCATGGTTTTGGTTACTTGGGCTGTTACCGTTCCATGGCAGCGTCGGCGCTCTTGCTCCTTGGTCCCGTCTCTCTTCTTGCACCCTCGTGAAAATAGCCGTGTAGTTGTCGGGCGGGGTGGCATCCTTGTCGTTCCATTCGCCGAATTTCGGAACCGCAGCTTCTTTATCCTTTAGTTCGCAACAATTTCAGGTTATGTCATAGCTCAACTAGTTAAAGCAAATACTCAATTAGAATATTTGTATTTTAAATCCCTATCACCAGAGATTGAACTCATAAAACCCGAAAACGAAATGAGAAAAATGTTAACTATGTATTGGCATAACAATGCCTATGGGAAGAATTAGACAGCAAAGATTTAAAGTAGACAATATAAGCACAAACTTGTATGAACCATTTATTACCATTATTGACAATTTGGTTGAAAGATGCACCACAAATATTCACCCATGTGTGCATATTAACCAAATGATCCCAAAAGAAAAGACATCAATATCAGCCCATTTCAATTCCTTCACCATGGTAAAATTGCTCACTTGTTTGAAAAGGTAAAGGTTTTTAAAAAAAGCCACTAATGATTGATTCATATGATTGAGGCTGATGAATTGCAAACTGTTAATCCATATAGTTTTTCCTGTCTTCAAGAGTTTGCACTCACAAGCAATTTGAACCAAAATGTGAAAACAGCCATTATAAAAAAAGTCCAATTAGAGACAACAAATGTGAAAGAAAATTAAGAGTATCAGGGATTTAAGGGGATTTAAAAATGAGTATTTACTAATTACTCCCCAAAATACCACATTCAAACAAGTTGGTGTAACTATTAAAAAAACTCCTTATTTTTACTACTCAAAATAACTTCTCATTTCTAATCATTGATTTCTAACTGTTCAAAATAACTTCTTATTTCCAACCACTCGTTTCTAATCATTAATTTCTAACTAATCAAAATAATTCATTTTTTACCACTCATTTCTAATCATTTATTTTTAACTATTTGAAATCACTCCTCATTCAAAATGCACATCCAAACAAATTTTTGTCTCTAATTTTTGTATAAAAAAAAACTATATTCAAACAAGTTTTTAGTTGCAGCTTCTCCATAAAAATCTACCCAAATAAAGTATTATAAAAATTTCAATTTTATAATTATTCAAAATAACTCCTCATATAAAACCTATTCAAACACTTCCTCAAGGTTCTCCATGTTAATTCGCATACAATAATTTATCTTTCACATGAGCAATCTAAAACTTAAACACCATAACAGAGAAGATGGAAAATTGAGCTTCGTTCTAAGAGGGATTTGCTATGGATTCGACAAAAATCCCAAATTTGAAGACTAAACCATTATGGAATGACTCAATTGGTCAAAGAGGGTCTTGGGATGATGGGTTTAATCCATGGTGTTCACCTACCTACGAATTAATTTCCTACGTATTTCTATAGCATCCAAATGTTGTAGGGTTAAGCGGTCGAGGTGCGCGAAAGCTGACCCGGACAGACACAGATATCAAAAAAAAGAAGAAGAAAAAATAGAAATGGATAAGAACACTTGCTTGTCCTAATACTCAAAAGACATTTTTAAAAGTTTTTTTCAAAAAGAAGTAAAACCCCACATGTATTCTAAATAAGCCCCAACTTGTTCATCATCAAAACATGGATATTGTTTTTATATACAAAGATATGTTAATGTATGCATCTTTTTTAATACAATGATTGAGTATAATGAAGAAAAGTAGTAATAATTTAAAATAAAAGTGAATCAAATGCTCGTGATTGAACATTTCCTCAATAAAAAGAGCAAACAAATCACCCACCACTCGTCTGGTCAAATCCAGAATATGAACAGAAGAAGAAAAAAAAACGCATTAAAAACTACCAATAATTAATCATAGCTTTTGAACAGTTCTCGACATTGATTCAACAAACCTAAAGGAGAGATTTTAGATGATAAATTATTTTGAGCAGTTGGAAAATCGAGATTTTTGTAGTAATTTTAGATTTTGATACATCAGTTGAAATAAATAAATAAAAATACTCGTTCAAATACAATTTTGTATAGTGAATTTAGAAACGATAACTTGTTTAGGTATTAATTTGAAATGAGAAATTATTTTGAATCGTTAACAATGAATGATTATAAACTAGTTATTTTGAGTAGTTAGAAATGAATGATTAAAAATGAATAGTCGAATATGATAAGTTATTTTAAGTAGTTATAAATGAATAATTAAAAATGAGTAGTTAAAAATAAGAATTTGTTTTGAATAGTTAAAAACAATAAATTATTTGGAATAGTTAGATAATTCGTTTGGATGTGATTTTTTTATAATTAATTAGTAAATAGCTAGTTAAATTCCACTTAAATAACTACTCATTCAAAATTACAAAAATCTCAATTGTGTGACTATTCAAAATAACTATTCATCCAAAATTTCACTTAAACAACTCCAAAAAATCGATTTAGATCTTTTGCATCACATTAGGGCAAATGAAACGAAGAATCAAAACTCAGAACACAACAAAGAAAATGCCCAATCGAACATTCAAAACAAACGAAATAAGAGAAATGGAAGCTTACAGGCATGGCGATTCGTCCACCGGAGTCGGAGGCGCGGCGGCGGCGGCCGGAACTGCTTCGAAATGGGAGAGATCTGCCGAGTTCCGACGAGAAATCGCGGCGGAGAAGGTCACCGGAATTTGAGGAAGAAGCGGAGCATATTGAAGCGTTGAGTTTTAGAGAGAGAGAGAGAGATTGGGTTCGTTAATGGAAGATTTTCCATTGAAAATAAATAAGAAAATGAAAGAAAGAAAGACCAGAAGGAGAAGTAACTGTACAAGTCTTGGTCTTTTCTTGCTTTTCCAATTTGGCTCACTTATTTAATATACTAAAATAATTTTAGGGACTTTGGGCTGTATAGCAATTTTCCTACTCTGCATTAAAATTATAGCAACTTTTTAAAAATATTGCAAATATAGCAACTTTTTTT
>JBBMEF010000018.1:7022648-7049129 GCA_037832685.1 Sicyos baderoa | reverse complement strand
TCTGGTTCTTGGGAATTTATCATATTTATTTATAATAGTTTATATTTGATATGATCTAGATCCTGGATCATATCAGAAGGCTCCAACAATCAGTGATTTTTTCTTTATATCTTCTATTGATGTATTCATATCTTCAAACTATCTGCTTTTCAGATATTTTTGTTGCTTAGTACATGGCTTGTATGATTTGTCACATGGTTCATTATTACTTGATAGTCAGCTTTATATGTCAGGGGTTGGTCTTCTTTGTCACTTTACTTGGAATTACGCCTTTGGCGGAACGGCTTGGTTATGCAACCGAGTAAGATTTGGCTTCCCGTATTTCTGTTTAGGATTTTATTGTTTTTCCATTGTTCTTACACCCATGTTAAACATATTTGTGATGCAGGCAGCTTGCTTCCTATACTGGACCAACAGGTACAATGATCAGACATTTCTTGTTTTGGTCATTTTGTTTAATCAAGTAGTTCCTCTTTTGATCTTTAAATGGTGGCTGTTTGGTTAGTTTCCTTAGCAACTCAAGTGTTTTTATTGGCTTTGCAGTTGGTGCTCTTCTAAATGCAACATTTGGAAATGCTACTGAAATGATTATATCGATATGTGCATTAAAGAGTGGGATGATTAGGGTTGTTCAACAGTCGTGGGTCGATCTTGTCGAATATGCTCTTAGTGCTCGGATGCGCTTTCTTCACTGGTGGCATTGTTCATCATAAGAAGGTGCAGACATTCAATAAGGTACAAAGTCTTAGGTGAGATATGTCTTTGAACTATGTTGCCCCACGACTGAGTTTATGTTTTCGTATAGGGTTTTATATATTGGGTCATATATGGATTTTATGAGAATGCACTATATAAATTCTCTTAAAACTCTATAAATTCTCTTAAAACTCTAGTCTCATTTTGACCAAACATTTTGTATTCTTATTTCCAAATAAAACAGTTCTCTCCTCTCCTTGTGGAAGTAGCTAATAAACCGTCAGTGAACCATGTAAATCGTTGCGTTTTGTCTCACATTTTTCTTTGTGTTTTCTTGATTGTTGATTTCGATTTTCACCAAGTCTTGAGTTCTGGCGCCTTTCTTTTGGTGATATCCATTCTCATTTTATTGGTTTACAATAAAATCTGAGTATTTTGCAACAGGGTACTTGCTGTTGTGAATTCAGGATTGTTGTTGATGGCTGTTATGGGAACAACGTTTCCGGCTGTGCTTCATTTCACCCACACAGAACTTCATTCTGGAGAGTCAGCATTGTCCCTTTCAAGATTTAGCAGTTGTGTAATGTTAATTGCATATGCAAGCTGCATAATCTCTATGGTCCTCTTGATGGGGTGAGTTTATTTGGCTCTTTGTTTGGATATTGCTTTTGATTCTTGTTTCTAGATTCATCTATTTGTGTCACATATTTAGAGCTACCTTATATTTCTTTAGGAAGGTGATGTTGAAGTTGAGGAGGATTCTGAGATTTATGCTTGGGAAGCAGTTTGTTGGCTGGCTATCTTGACTGTATGGGTATCGGTTTTATCTGGATACCTTGTTGATGCTATCGAGGTAAACTTTATTCTATTCGTCAATACAACATAGTTTATTTTCCATCTTTATTTTCCAAATCACCAGTGAACCCAAAAGCTTAAGTTGACACGTTACGATAAATTTAATCTTGTATCAATACAAACCTTCTCCCGCCCAACATGTAGAAATGAATATTAATGGAGAAAAAAAATGACAATTCAAAGGGTTAGAACAGAAGACCTAGCTAGCTCTGACACCATTTTAAATGACCATTGAACTCAAAAACCCTAATCAAGAAACCATGAGTGTATAAGAACACCTTGTAGTATCCAGAAAATTAAGTTCACCTTGTAGTATTCAGAAAATTAAGTTTGTTTTTGGCTGTTCTCTCAGGGAGCATCTGAATTATTACATTTGCCAGTGGCTTTTGTCAGTGTAATTTTGTTGCCAATTGTTGGAAATGCTGCTGAACATGCAAGTGCAATCATGTTTGCCATGAAGGATAAGCTTGTGAGTACTTTGTGGATCTTTTTTTTCATTATCTTCTAACCATCTCTTTGATTGCCCTTGATTGACATAAAAGTTAATGTAGGACCTTACCCTTGGAGTTGCAATTGGATCATCAACACAAATATCCATGTTTGTGGTAAGTCTTGAAGATTCTTTTCAAGTTTCTACAAACACTTGATATGATCAGTTCATTCTAACAAAACTTGACAAAACATTTTCTCGGATACGAAATTGATTTTGTCTTTTTACCTATACTATGTGCCATTGATGATTGTAGATCCCGTTTTGCGTCGTCGTTGGATGGTGTATGGGAAGTCCAATGGACTTGAACTTCAAACTCTTTGAGACAGCAACTTTGTTTATCACTGTGCTAGTGGTGGCCTTCATGTTGCAGGTGCTTCATCTTCTATCCATTCTCATGTACTTAACACTGCATTATGGGAATATTAATTTGAAATTTCTAGTTCTCATTTATATTCTGAGCCATTGGTTCAAAACATGAATCTAATATAAATGAGAACGGGAAATAAAAGTGGTTTATTTGTGACACTGATAAGTTAAGTGTAAATTTATGAGACGTTTTAATTATTATTTTTTTTAATTGAGAATCGAAACTTCGCCCCACTACATACATGGAGTACCTATGTCAGACGGACGGTATCAAATATTTTAGTACAAGAGCGATCACTGTCTAAGTTTTTGTATGTGGTGTAGATTGTTCTCATCTTTTTGTCATTGGTCATATTTGCAGGAGGGAACATCCAATTATTTCAAAGGTGTAATGCTTATTCTATGCTACCTCACAGTGGCAGCCAGCTTTTTTGTACATGTTGACCCTAGCAATGGTGAGTAGTTACTGCTTGAATCCACTACAAATAGAAAATCTTTTGTTTCTTGATTTTTGAAAAAGAATAGGAAAAAATGTTCATTTTAATTAAATGGGACAAAAACTTGTTGATTATATCTTGTATTTTTGCTCTTGGAAAAATTTTAGATAAGAAAATAGAAGTCGAACTTGAAATATGAGCCAAGTCCCTATGTTAACCATCATAGGTTTGTTGGGGGAAAATGAAATATGAAATGAAATATTGCGTAAGCAAAAGTCAAATCAAAGTCTCAATCTTTGTTGAACAAAGAGAGAAAATATGAGAGTGAAACAAATGAGAATATGTTTCTATTAGAAAATAAGAAATTTGTGATACATACAAAAAATGTATTATAAAGTTGTGTCACAAAATATGGTATTACAATTGTGGTGCTACAATTGTATTACAAAATATATGGTATGGTGTTACAAACTTTCTCAATGATTGTTCATCATTATATAGGTACAAAAGTTGAACCTAATTAATATATATAACTTACAAAATTTAAAAACTTAAAATTTAAAAGACATAACTCCAATAAAGTTATAAAATCAAATGAAACTTAAAAACATGAAACTTAAACAATATTAAATATAAAGAAACTTAACCCTTAAATAAAAACTGAAAATCAATTAAAAGAAAAAACTCAAACTTCAACCGGGTAAGGTCTTAAGAAACTAAGAGGTGATGGATTCAATTTGTGATAGTCACCTACTAAGTAATTAATTTCCTACGAATTTCTTTAACGTCAAAATATTGTCGGGTCAAGCCATATGTCTGGTAAAAATAGTCAAAGTGCGTATAAGTTGGTAAAGACACTCATGGATATAATAAAAAAAAAAAGTTTATTTGGTGATATTGCTGTAAAGGATATACATTTTTTTCTGATGTAAAACATATACTCAGATTTCCCTAAGATATGTTTTTCTTAGTGCAGTCTTCTAGACTGGGACATAGGACTCCCTTCTCACTTCCATATTTAACAGCTAACACTGGTCAATGAATTTTGCTAAAAGATTATGAGCACATAATTATTTATGGATTACTACTCAGATGATGATTAACTCTCAAAAAGCAAAGCTGGTCTTGCAACTTTACTGCAAGCTGAAGTTTTGCATTGCATGAATCCTCAAACCTCCATTAACTCTCAAAGCTGGTTTGGACTTCATATGGAATTTGGTTTCATTAGTTGAGTAATATTTTTGTGGCTTGACAGTTCATATTTTCTCTTCATTTTCCATCTTCCTCAATTACACACACAAGCTTGACTGAAAGCTCTTCATTTGAATGTCCTTTGTTTATCTAACAACTGTTCAACTGATCAAACCACACATCACCACCCGATACTATCGAAAAAAGCCGATACCGGGAGGAGAAAACTCAGAGGAGAGCTAAACAACTTTTCATCAAGGGAGTAAAGTTGAAATTTTATCTACAAATAACTATAATACATCCCTTCTTGCATCTTTTGAAGCATTGGCCTACAAAGATGCAAGAAGGGAATAATATCAATGCACAAAAGGGAATATATAAAATAATGGAGAAATATTATGATATGACTTACAAAATTGTACTAAGCTTTTTTTTGTATATATGAACAAAATTATACTGATTTCATTATTAGGATGGATCATTTTGTTCATCCCTCGTGTATTGTCCTGTTGAAAAATTGAATGACATGTTTAAAATTGAACATCTTGTCCCAAGTAATTCATTCTGAAGTTGGCGGTACATATCTCAGTGCAACAAGAACAATAAGAAGAACATGACTGGATTGTTTCAGAAGGATAATAATAAATAAATAAATAATAATAAATAAAAAAACATGACTAAATTATTGATGAGATGGGCATTATCTTGAAAACTGGAATCAAAAGATGTGGGCTTCTTTTGAAGAAACAATGTCCCACACTCATTTTTTTTTTTTGTGTGTGTGGGATTTACAACTTTTTAGCTTTGCTAAATAGAATATATTCTTAATGAAACAGTCACAACCAACTAAAGTCTAAAGGTAATCTAAAAAAAAAAACTAAAATCTAAAGGTACTAACAGTTTATACTAGCATGATATTTTGATCTCTGATTTTAATTTTTGTACTTTCATAAAGCTTAAAATTAATCCCTAAAAAAAAAAAAATTAAAAATATCTTATAATTTCCCCTTGATAACATTTAGAAATATGTTCATCTTGTATCATAAAATTATTATTAGTACCAATTTGAATAAAAATTAAATAAATAACTTCAAACTTATCATAAGGTTAATTTTTAACTTTGTTGAATGCTACTAGGTTTAGAAGAGAGAAACTCCAAGTTTTCGAGTTATCAAAAAAAAATATTCTTTATCGAAAGTATGAGAATTAAATTTGCCTATATAACAAATTCAAATGTATAACGACTAAAATGGTGTTTTAACCATATTTATATAAGTTTATATCTTTTTTTGATTTGTGAGTGTCTGGACCAGCTGGGACAGACCATCTAACAAACAACGTTTAGATCTTACGAATACATCTTCCACATACACTATTTCAGGATAGGTAATCAGGAACAGATAGCCTCTAGTAATATTGTTCCCATTATTTGTTCACAAACAATTGTCCTACTAAAATACAATGTGTTTTTGGGTCAGAGCTGCTAACCTTAAAATCTTCAAAGGGATATTTTGTCTTTACCAAGCCTCACAGAATGAATATAATTTGTGAGGCAATGACCAGAAATCCCTGGAAGTGCCAGCCCTATCACCCTTAACAATATGCAAAACCATCCCTCCTTGTAATCAGGTCCATAAGTGTAGCCCATCACCAAGCTTCTTATCAGCTCCCATAAAGCATTGAAATACTCCGGGATCAGGTATCGAATCCCATAGAAATTCTTGTTCGGTTCCTCGTTCACTTTCTTCAAATATGCAGATAACAAAAAAAAATTCCCAGAATAAGAACAACAAATTGGATTGAACACTATTATGAAGTAAATAAGATCTATTCTAAAGGTTATGTGTCTTTCATAATATAGCTGAAGTTCATTCAGCTTATTAAATCACATGTAATAGGAGTTAGAAAATATACATACATGTAGATAAAATAGGCTGTTGTAGTATAGACAAACCCCGAAATGCTTAAAGAAGAAAGCTTTATTGTCGTAAGGCAGCCTCGCTACAAGGTCATTGCAGTAAACAACCCGGAAATACCTTGGAATGGGACTAACCAAATGGGGCTCCATGAACTGTCCCAATTGCTTGTTACCAATCCTAGGCTGCCCAAATGTATATACACCCAGTAGCCTGCCCATTATTTTCATTTCCTTATGCAGCACCAGAACTGTAGGGAAAAGAACTGCAAGTGCTCCACCTAAACTATGACCAGTGACCACAAACTTTGCATTTTTATGCTCCGTAAGTAATTTACTGAGTTTAAGTTTCACTGCATAATATGCAGTCAATTGCTCCTGTTCAGAGTCAATTTCAATGTTTTGATCAAGGTCTGAGAATGTTGATCTGGTATTCCCAAATGGACTTGTGCAATCTGCCTGGTGGTGGCTTTTGAAGCTGTTAAGATCATTTCTGTTGCCCAAACCAAGAGCCTCTAAGAATCCCATGTGAATTTTCCCAACTTCAGGAATCTCATACCAAGAGTAGTCAAAATCAGTGCTCCAGTCATCTGCATCAAAAGGTTCAGTGCCCCTAAAGCTGATCAATATCAAATTCGCATCTTTCGGCTTATCGCACAGTATAAACACCTGAGTAGAGTAGTCCTTCATGTAATCTACCAAAGTCGTGGTCAACAAAAAGGGTAAAACAAAAGTCGGTTAATCAATCTGTTGGCCTAAAAATAGATAGAAATGAAACCAAAGGTGGATAACTGTTCCGACAAACGAGAGCAAGAATCAAGAAAACGTAAGACAAAATACGATGATTTACGTGGTTCACTAACGGTGTGTTAGCTAGGTCCCCCGGCAGAGGAGAGAAATGTTTTATTAAGAAGATAAGAATACAAATGTTTAGTCAAATGGGGCTAGGATTTTAAGAGAATTTCTATAGTGCACTCTCATAAAACTCTAATATAACATATGGTCTAATACATAACAACTCAATACATCAATTACATATTTCGACTAGGTTTCGGAGGCGTTGACGGGGTAGCAAGACCTTCGACTAACTAATCGTGAGGGGCAACATAGTTCAAAAGCGCCTCAAGAATGACTTTATTACTAATATATACATACGATACGATAATTACGCAAGTTTTCTTACCATTCCAGCAGTTGCAGAAGCCCACAAAATGCATCTGCATCATAATAAACGATCAAAGTTAGACGTGTCATCATGTAAACCGAAGCTGATATAGATTATCATTTACTCCGAAATGATACATGACTTGCCTTCCAGTGGCGATGCACAACATTCTGAATGACCTTTTCGTTCTCATAGGATAGTTTTGAGGCCATAACACAAAGGTCCACTAGAGCCCGACTGCCTATTTCGAAGCCAAAACCTCTTACTACTTCAGAACCAGAATCAGTAGTAGTTCCTTTAGGCAAATCATCTTCATTGAATAGATTTATTCGTCCATCTAAATGTCCAACGGTGCTTATAAACGTCTCTGTGCCCCTCTGTGGCACTACCACTTTTCCTGTTCATCCATCACAACACTGCATTCAGTGATTAGAATGAAAGCATTCACAGAGTGCAGAGATTTCAATTGTTGAACAAATAACAACTAAAATAGATGATAAACCCACATTGAAAATGTTGTTTCCTCCTAAGATTTTGAAAATTTGCAACTTTTCTAGAATGAAACGAATTTGTTGTTCTTGATCCATCTCTACACCCAACAATCGAAACGGCTAATTTGATACCAATTGATATCAGTTGGACAAGGAGATTCTTTGAACAAACCATCATGAAGTGACTTAATCAAGAGGATCTTAACAAGGGGTTGGGAGAGTAGAAGATAGGAAATTATCCCAACCACATGTTTGTTTTTTGTATATAACAACCTCTTTCAACTCTTCCTCAACTTCTCCTCACATCCCATCAAACATATTTAATCTTATCAAACTTCAAATCAAACTTTATTACAATAAAAATTAATATAAAATATATATATATATATATATTTTTTTTTTCTCTTAAACACCAATTCCCAAAAAAAAAAATCAACATTTGTTTTCAAACAAATCCCCAAAAAAATTCTAACATCTCCTCTCCAAAACACATCAATTCCCAAATAAATAATTTATCCTTTCAAATCACTCTATTTCCTCTTCACTTCCTCTTCCTCTCCTCTAATCTCCCAAACTCCAAAATACAATCACCCCTAAGAGGTGATGGACTGAATTAATGGTGGTTGTCTATTTAGTAATTAATTTCAGGCCGTCTTTTCGTGCAACAATAGTCGAGGTAAGCACAAGCGTGACAGATATCTAAAAACCATAAATCTTTGAACAGAGAAAGTTTATTGATATCCACAATTGGAACATTTCAAAAGATCAATAAATGTATATTGAGTAAAATGTAGACATGTGATATTATGAGTTGGTTGAGATTTAAAAAGTGAAGCCGCACCGTGTAGGATGTTGCAAAACAATCCAAAGAGATAGCCATTCAAAGCGAGAAGATTGAGAGTGAATTCCACCACATCGCCACTCCATTCCATTGGTTTCGCCACAAAGGCAATCATTTTCCGAATCACCACCGACACCAATATCGTCCATCTTGGTCCACCGGCGCCGTCCGGCGAAACCCACCACCGGAAAATGTCTCTGATTGCACCCTTTTCCGGGCGCAGAGCAAGGAAGCCGAAATCAGCATCACCACCGGTAGCCATGTTCCTCGAAGAAAACCCTGTTTGGAATGAATCTGAAGAAGACAGCATTAAAAAGGGTAAAAGATGAGGAGAAAAGGGAAAATGGGATGCGACCTTAGCCATGGATGATGATGACGCGTAGGGTCAAGTGTGAAGAAGACGCAATTGGGCATGGAAACTACTAAAGAGCGTTGAGCATGAAACACAAGCAAGCTAATTTCAACAACCCCGCAAAAGGGCAAGCCTTGAATGCTCAGATTCGGTTCCTGTAGAGTTGGAAATGATGTAAAGTTAGAAGAATATGGTCAGAAACAAAGAATGAAAGTGACCCATTTCGGGAATGCGTGTAAGTTTGGAAAACATGGGCAAAAATGAGCAAACAGATGAGTAGCGTAAAATGCTTTTTATTTGTCTCTCTCAAAATGTTTGTGCTCTTTGTGGCAAGTTGCAACCATCATCAAACACAATATTATCTATGCAACCAACCAACCAACCAACACTGCAATATGCCTTTGTGGGTCACCTTTTGAGAACGACCGTAACTTTCTACCCGGCATAGAAGGTACTACTGCTCTCAAATAATAGGATCAGTGAATTACTACTACTACACCACTAGCCTATAGATTTTAACACCCTTTTGTAACTACCACCTATTCACTTCAATTTTTTAGTGGTATTGTTCTTTTTTTTAGTTTATGGGCAAGATTATGAACTGCATTAATACCACTAAACTATTACTTTGGTTACATTTTCATACCCGACATAGAAAACACTACTACTCTTAAATATTATGATCGAACTTGTGACTATAATGTTAAACTAAATTACCACCGAACAAAAAAATCACTAGACTACTAATATATAGATTTTAACACCATTCAGTAACTACCACCTATTCACTTCAGTTTTTTGGTGGTATTGCTCTTTTTTTTAGTTCAACAAAGTGATCAAAACTTTTGATTCATATATATATATACATTAATGTCTTTACAACTAGTTTCAGCTCTTTATAACTAGTCTTGATAGGTCCAATTAAAAAGTTCGTTCACTAAAAAAATAATCGTAGAAGACAGGACAGCTTTGTATCAACCATGTTCATTGTGTTGTGTATTTTAGATGGGGAAATTTTAAGGTAGTGTTAAAACTTAAGGGTTGTGAAGGGAGCAAGAGAATTTGCATAGCTTACACTGTTGAGATTGTTTACATAAGAAATCGAACACGACAGAGAATGATGCCCTGCTCAAATGCTCCAAAATTCAACAGAATCAGCTAGTAGTTTGTATTACACAGATGTGATATAAATAAAATGGCCTAAGCTCCTTCGGCTACTTCAACCAGCCTCCCACGAACCCATTTCTTTGTGACAGTAATCACTTTGGAATCTGCTTTCTCTTCCAGGTGGTGAACTTTTGTACCATTCAAGGAAGGTTTATGCTCAGATGCCTTACTCCCATTAGGGTAGTTTGTTGTCAGACTCGAAAAACTTGAATCGGATACGCCGTACCCATTGGAGCTTGCTGGAACTTCCTTCTCTACACCAAGTAGATCCTGCAAACTAAACTTACTGAAATCAAAATCCTTGTCTATGCTTGATGGAAACAACTGGGTCCCATTTGCTATTGTTTGAACGGCTCCATTTTGGTCTTCTTTGCCGGCGAGGAAGTCTTCCTCATTGTTTGGGGCATCCAGTTCGTAGGAGGAGGCTGCTGCATTCTGTTCTTCGGTCTGTGGGGATTCCGTCGGCTCGATATCTATGGATTCAATTGATTGTATTGCTTCAGCTATAAGCTTTCTTGTTTCCAATAGTGAAGCTCGAGCAATGGGGCTTCTAGCAGCAGCAACCTCGAGGGCTTTGGCGGCCTTCTCAGCTTCAGCAATCAAGAGTCTGCAAAGTACTAACTGGAATGTCGTTAACTGTTCGATGTTAAATTGAGCGGTCTTGCATTCTTCATTAGAAACTAGACTCAAAAAGTTAATACTCTGAGTGAACCATATTGTTAAAAAAAACGTATTGTTTAATATAGAATCATAGATTTTCAGATGCAAAAAGAGGAACCTGAAAATAACTAACGCTGTCAAAAAAAATCTACAGAAAAGCCAAGTGGTTCAATTTCCCTCAAGGTAATCTTTCTAGAACAAAAAAGTCCTAGTGAGTTTTACAATTTAAAAAAATGTTGTCATATGTATGTTCAACAGTTAACACTACATCAATGAGGTTCTTTCTCTTTCGAGAGCAGAGGTTTCAAAAACATTAAAATACAGATAATGTTTTTCTTACAGTTCTAAAGATATGTCTATTCATTTCTAGGCCGGTCATCCATTAGTTTATTTAAGATAGTGCAATTACAAGAAAAGAACAGACCTGGCTCGTTCAATGGCTTCCATTTTTTGAGTTTCTGCAACTGCTCTCTGGGCCCTGATACTCTTTATCATTTCCAGCTTCGAGCTTGCTAAAGGGTCTTTAAACCTTGGTGCTTTGCTTTTCCTAAGTCTCAATCGTTGGCTTTCAATTCTGGACCCACCTGCAGGAGAAGAGTTAACATCACTCTTTTCTTTCTTCTGGGTGCTTCTTGTGCTCTCTGTACTTTCACTGTGCTTCCTCCTTGGCCTTCTGTTAACACCAATTGGCGTGCCATGATATTTAGCCAGGGCAGAGCAAACTCGATCACGATATTCCTGACATATAACGAAAATACGATGGTTGGTAAGGTCATGATAAGTTGCATAAAATCAAATCTATCAGCATCAACCACAAAACATAAAATTATGTTTAGGTTACGGGGGGTTAGACCCTTTTTGATAAAATGGTTGTGATATGCAAAAGGTCCAATACAAATACAAGATGCTTGAATAATGAAGGTTAGTTAGGTTAATGGTTTAGATATGCCAATTGCCAAATGATGATCCAAGTCCATCCGTAGGGGGGGGGTGTTTAATACATCTAATAGGGGATATATAACTTAAACATACAGGATCAGCCCATTTTGCAGAGATGGATTCCGATATCTTCTTCCTCTGCTCAGCTGACTTTGGTGCTCTCCTACTGCCAACCGGCCTGGGCATTTTTTTTCGCTGCTCAACACTCTCTAGCCATTCCTTTTTAAGTTCTTCATTCAAGATTTGGTAAGAGTCCCATTGCAGCTCTTCCTCACCATTATAGCCTTGTCTTGAAGCTTCAGCAATTAAATTCTGCCAATCAAAGTGGCAAGTTTCCTGTAATACCAGCTTCTCACGACGTCTTTGCCAGCCCATTCGCACTCCAGCACCGATTTTCATCCTTGTCTCTTTACTGTGGCATAAAAATGGAGGGGCAATTGAAATTCAATGGCTCAGGGATAGTATATTCAGATAGTATCAACTGCAAAACCACGGATCACATAAAACATCCAAGTAAACAGAATGGGATGACACCTACCTCTGAGCATGGCCAAGCTTAACCAATTTCATTTTTACCTGCATAGAAAAGAGCATAAATTACAAAGAGAATACAGCAGTCAAAAAGCTGTGGGATATCAATATAATCCTGGATAAACATCTTGTTCATGACCTACTGCTAGAATCCGAGGCCATGTAACATTATTCATGGTTCGGCGTCATGACTGCCATAAAAGCAGAGTATGACGAAATGGAGTTTGTTTGTTTGTTTGTTTTAATTAACTACGAGTGTCTAAGCCAGCTTGTGCACACCTGAATCGTTCTTACGGGACAAAAAGTTTGCTGGTAGCTAGATGGATCATATAAAAAATTCTGAACGCCACCAGACAAGGTGCAGTATAAAATGCAGAACCATTATTACATGAAACCATTCTTACATGACTTCACCTTAGGATCCTGCATTGCAAGCCGTGTTCGCTCCTTGATTCGTCTAATGGTCTCTGCAAATGAGTTGCGAATTCAAAGTAAACAGTAAATCCTCAAAAGTATATAGATGAAGAAAAAAGTGAGTATTTTACCAGCACTGTGCTTTCTCCCTTTGTTCCACGGCGTGTTCCCTTTATTGGCTTTGGAAATCCTCCGCCGCCTCAGCCTTTCCCTCTCATCCAATTCGTCGGAATCCCCATCGGAAGTGGCGGGGGCAGCAGCAGAAGCCATAGAAACGCCGGCGTTTCCATGATGAACGACAAGAGTAGCAACAGCTGTGACGAAGAAGGCCCGTTTGGGCAGAATCAGGGAGTTCCCAGAAGAAGAAATTTGATTGACATTGAAGGAGCGAGGGAAAGCGTGGAAGGCGGGCTGAGCAGGAGAAATGTCAGCTACAGAAGAAACCCTAATGAGAAAACATAGCAAGAAAGAATGGAAGAAGCCATAGAAAGATTACCTAACAAAGGCATGGGAGCTCATTCAGCCAAAATCAAGCTCTGCAAATTGAGAGTTGAAGAAACAATGGCCGCAAATGAGCCTGAGCCACACAACGAAGGATAACAACCACCATTGCCGGCCCATAAGCCCACATCCAGCCCAGCCCACAGCCCATAAGCCCACATTCAAACATTTTTGTCGTGTCTTTCAAGAGTTCATGGAGTGAATTTCTGGCCTCCACTTATGCTTTACTAAATAAAACCATAATTATATGATTACAATTACAAATTAAAAAGTGTTTCATAGTTTTTTTTTTTACTCAATTGCATTGGGAGGCTGCTCGAATCCATATAATCATCTAATTATATAATACATAATATCGATTTATCATAAATTATTATAGTAATAATTTGAATGACTTTTTTGTTTTTTTTAAGAAAAAAGTTCGAATGATTTTAAAAGTCATTTTATCAACTCAACAATATTTAGAGAAAGTGTTTTTTTTTTTTTTTTCTGAAAAAGGTATCTACATCCGTCTCTAGGTCAAGGTCAAGCACTAGAAGAAAACGCTATAATTGAAACAAGAGAATGGTTTACAAAATCATTGTCAAGTTTAAGTCATCAACCAACTAAACCACTTATTTTTGATAATTCATCATTCAAATATGTTAACTAGTTGACAAATAATTTATCTGAATCAAATTATAAATTAAGAAACTGGAATTTTGAAAAATAAAATTGTAATTTGAAATAACAATAAGAACAAAACCCACTTTTTACGTGTGAGAAAAGCCGGCATGATTGCTGCACCACAAACTTTAAGCTTCGGTGCCTCCAAGTAATGAGTAGAAATTCAAAAATTAAACAAATAATATATTTGCAAATCCTCTGCTCTCAAATTCAAGCCCCTGTTCTGATTATTGGCAGCCATGGAAGCCGAGTACAAGCCGAGCCAACATTCCGGCGACTCAGTGACAATCGAGCTCCCCGGAATGTTCATCGTCACAGCCATTTTGGTGTTCTTGTTGGTGCTTTTATTTGTTCTTCTCCTCCAACTCTACGCCCAATGGTTATGGTCTCGCATTGAAGATCCCACTCAACTCCCGGTGGAAACTCACCGCCGCCGCCGATTTGAATTCTCCGCCGTCCAAGACCCCAATTCCGGAAGAGGGTTGGACCCCGCCGTCCTCCGCTCACTTCCTCTTCTCATATTCCACCCTGATTCCTTCAAAGATGGGCTCGAATGTGCCGTCTGCCTCTCCGAACTCGTCGAAGGCGAAAGGGCTAAGCTTCTTCATGGTTGCTTCCATGGCTTCCATAGTGATTGTATAGATATGTGGTTTCAGTCTCATTCCACTTGCCCTCTCTGCCGGAACCCCGTCACCGCCGCCGCGGACCCCGCCGAGGCTGCAACTTTTCCGACGAATGTATTGATTTGGGGAAACCAGACACAAATCACTTCCGCCGGAGCTTGTCTGGAAGTGGAAGAGAGCCCTTTTCCGGCGGCTTCTTCATCAGCGCCGGCGAGTGACCCGGATGCCGAGTTGGCGATAGATGTCCTGAGTGATGATCAATTTCCACCATTGGCACCAAATGAGGAGAGAAAATTAGCAGCTCCCACTAAATTGAGGTCATTGAAGAGGCTTTTGAGTAGGCAAAGAAGATTGAATACTTGTTGTTCAAATTCAGCCAATGTTGAAATGGAACAATTGGCTTGACAGGCTATGAACAGAGTTTTAAGCAGCTCCTCTGTTTTTCAAACTTTCAAAAAACTGTACAAATTTATTTGCTTTCTTGTAATATGAGGGAAACCCTTGTTCAACAACATCTCTGAAATGAATGAACTCCAACCCCAACTCTTTTATTTTGTTAGAAAATGGTTTATATCAATGAACTTTCAATCCTTTGAATCACTTTTGATTTGTTTAGTATGGCATGGAATTGTATTGAATTGTTGAGGGCTTGTATCCAAAAAAAAATAAGAGACGAGAAATATGAACAGTTATCGAAAGCTTCTGTATTTTTTAAAGACGTGAAAGAAGAGACAAGGGAACGAGAAACATAAATTAGGCTACTCCATGATGGTTAACCCGTAGGTCAATTGGGCTACCCCATGTGGTTAACCAGAAACATAAACAGTTTAATATTGGATGTGTGAGGGTTTCTGACTGGTTTGTGAAGGGATTTGCTCTTTTTGCCACTTTTCAACCAGGAGAAAGTTTTTCTTTTCATGATTTCTTGCTCTTTTTCTCCAGTTCCAAACATTTTCTTCTTGTTCGTTTTGTCTGGTTTTAGGGCTTGTGTTTTCTTGTGGTTCGTGTTTTAGGACTTGGTTCAGGAAAAAAAAATAATAAAAATAATAATAGTAATAAAATCAAAAGAGGCAGACAGTAGACAGCTTCAAAGATCTCAAGCTATAAAGTTGAGGGAAATGGGAAAGAAATGAATTTGTTAGCAACCAATTCTACCAGACATAATCATCAAAGCAAAAGTTTAAACAATAATAATAAATATATTTGATAGGCTTGCAATATGATTGCCTATCCTATGAACAGAATATCTATCAATGGATGTTTTCATTACAGTAAAAAGAACTCGTCGCTTGGCTGAGTATTAAAGCACCTGTCTGTCTACATATGTAATCAAATATACATGGCGACCCGTATTATATTATGCTCTTTACGACAGTTGTGGATATCTTAAATCCCCCAAAAAACTACTATTTTAAAGCTAAATCTGTAAGATTATAAGAAAAATGGAAAATACAAAACGAAACGGTTCTGGTTTTTTAGATCGTTCATTCAGCTTTTCTTATCCGGCGTTGCTTTGTACTCCTGGGCGCTGCGAGCTCCTTCGAGTGTCGAACTCCATGAAATAGTAGCTGCTCGTCATTAAAAAAATACTCGCATGTTTCAGAGTAAACCCAAATATAAAAATGGATAATAATTGAAAAGGCAGTGGGGCGTAAAAACAGCGGCGAAACCTTGGGAGAATCCGAGAAGCTTTTCGCAATCGAGAAAGTAAAAAAGAAACAATAATAATCCTGCGGTGGAGCCTGTCCAGTGCCATCCTCAACTAATAGTACTTAAAATAGCATATATAGACAAACAAAGAGGTTTAGTTTTGAAGCAACTATTTGTCCAAACATTAAAAAAAAAACTCAGAAAATTGAAAGCCACATAACAGACAGACCAGACACCAGACCATCTATACAGACAGACACTATGTTAAGTGTACATGCAAAAATATGAGCATCCTTGACTTGCACAAACACTAGTTTTTCTACCATTACTTATGCAACCTTCCCGTTGCACGGTTTCATAGTTGAAGGAGAGGCAATGCCATTAAGACGCCAAAGATCGATAAGAGTAGCAACATCATCCACGCAGGGAATGACTGCTTCCTATTTCTTTCCATGTCTAGATCTTTGTTAATGTTTTCTACTGTGGACTTGAATTTCTCTATTAGTTGCCTGGTTTCGCCTTCCTCTGATGGCCTTGGAGATACCCGTTCGGCGACTAGCTGCTCTGATTGCTGATTGTATTTCTCCACGTATTCGGGAAACAGTTTTCTAAATGTTGGGCTGTTGAATAAAAGTATATTTTTGTGGCAAGGGATTAGCATTGAAGTCTTACAATAAAATAAAAACTGATGATTGTTGGTTGAACAAGAAAAGGAATAAACAATGGTTTCGCAATGGGCATGCCAATAGAGCAAGTGTGAACTCTGCATACAAGAAAGATTACTTGCAATTCACACACTCAAGAGTCTAAGAGATTAACGGCCTGCCATAGAATAATCATTGTTGCACGTCTCTAGAATCCGTGTTTCCATGAAAACCATTCAAAATAACCCTACTGCCACCAGTAATATGAGATCGTTATTTTTTAAAGATAAAGATGGCACCGTCAACATTTCTTGTTATTTTATAGGATCCCTACTAAGGGTATATTAGTAAATAAGTAAGATAGTTTGTTAGAGCATTCTATTATAAACAGAGGTAGAGGGGGTAAAAGGTAGAGTTTTGAAAATATTGAGTAGTTTCTTTGGGCTAAAGAGAGGATTTACTAGAGAGGGAGGTTCTAAGTTGCCTTACAACTAGGTTGTCTTGTATTTCCTTCCTGTTTTGCTATCAATAGAAGTTGGATTGAATCATAATTATTAAGGGCTAGCTTTGCTTTACCGGGCCTACGTAATAAGGGATTGTGGACGGCAGATGGATCCTCAGCGGAAATGGAACCTACGTTTAAGGAAACAAAATCCTGCAAGTTGGTGCATAGACTTACTTTTTAGAATTGAATGCAAGAGAAGCCTTTGCCAAGCGTTCCTTCTCGGCAGGAGTAGTATTCACACTACCAGTAGTAGGACTGTTGTCCATCTACATAAGAAAGTAGATTATCTCTCAAAATTAAAAGACAAAACGAACATAGAAAGGCATCAAAGCAACCATCTTCAATTAGACAACTATAAGCAATATGAGGCGAGCCAAAATTTTCTCACCATGAAAGAAAGAAGCCCAGTTAGAATGCTGCAATTTTCAGAGAGCAAAAGTTGAAAAGCACCATGAAAAAAGTTAGTCACATACCAAGCAACAATTTATTAACTTGAAGAAAAAATTTAGCAGAAGAAGAAACACACGGGTATTACAAAGGAATTGTAACACCTTGCGAAGAAAATGAAAAGGATTAAGTCTCACCTAGAAACAGACCACATAGGATTCCAACTTTCGGGGTGAACTGAAAACAGATCATGTCGAATTAGAATCATTTCTACAAACAAGCAGACATGATCATCTTTAAATTCCAAAAACTTACAGTCACTCATAGATAAGCAAATTTTCTTCTGTGTCAGGAAACGACCATTTGGTGTGATCATGCTACAAAGAAACGAGCATTATCAGAAATCACAGTAATTTTTATAAAAACTCTTCCCACATAGTTTCAAGATTACTAGAAACGTCTCCAAGATGCTTATACCTGATTCCCGGAGGTTTGTATGGATACTCTGAAGGAAACTTAATCTTCCCATGGTAGTACCCACCTAACGAAGTATTAAAATGATTTCCATGTTTTAAAAATAATAATAATACAAAGGAAAAATAACTTGATATCCTAGTGTAAATCGTGAGCCAAAACCAAAAATGGAATTGAGAAGAGAAGAGCCCACTGTGTAATACAAGAGGACAAAGTAAAACATACTCACCTGCAAAAGGAGTCCCCTCACTTCCCTCCAAAACATAATCTGAAATAGGACAACATCTAAACATTAATATGCAAACTAAAGTGTTTAAATTATGAGCAGATAAACCATATGCTTTCATGACAAATAAGGGAGATAAAATCACTTCACTAGTAGTTGGACCTGGAGAGGCCTAGTGGTCAAGAGAGTTTTGGGAAACTAAGAGGTGAAGGATTAAATCCATGGTGACCGTCTACCAAGAATTAATTTCCTACGAGTTTCCTTGACAACCAAATATTATAGAGTCATGTCTTGGTCATGGCCAATTTAACCATTATTCAACATCACAATGTCCTAACAGTTATTTCTCCCTTTCCACACAAAATGATGTAACTTGTCATTTTACAGTCTGCTTTCAACAAAAACTAAACTGAAGTCAAACTTAAAAATCTGTTGTTGTATCCTACATGCACACAAAAGGACGAGCTCCATGACCAAAACCAAAACAATATCAATAGGAACAAACATACGCCACTCGAGAATGTCACTGGGAGAAGGACGAGCAACAATGTGGGAAACAGGCTCCTGGAAATTTAAAAATAGCAGAGTCAGCACCAATAATTAGAGAACATTCAGTTCCTAGTTAAAGAAAAATAATAACAAAATAAATTTCACTCATGAAATCAGCCACAATATAAAAACCAATCTAAGGCTATATTGTCAAGACTGGCCAATAAATTACTGATCCAACAAATCCATGGATTGTAACAGTAGCATTAAAAAAAAGGAGCATACTTTACAAAGAGCTCTGTATTCTTTCTGAAGCCTCTTGATGCATGATTTATCTGCCATTCCACAAAGCAATCAACAAAGAAAATCAACTGCTTCTTTCTTCAATCTCAGATACAATGCCTGTGAGGTGACATAAAGAAACGTGAGAAAGATTTTCAGTTGAAGAAAATGAAACAGGCAGTAGGAATCATCTAAAAATCAAGATTAAAACAAGGAATCATAATGATATCACATAAATCATAACCATCCATCCATCCACCAAATAATCAATTAGAACCAAGTAGAGTCGGGAAATTTTGTGATGATAATTGAGAAACCGCAGACCCCGCGACGCAATGAAATCGACTCGAATTTGAATCGTTGGTTGTTCAAAATTGAATAAAATCTCCAATTCGAATCGCAGCCGGACCCGAACCCCGCAAATCGAGATCGGGATCGCCCATGATGCATAAAGGGTCGAATTAAAATGGGGAAAATGAAACGAAGAGAATAGAGAAACCTGGAGACGAACACGGGGTCGGATGGGGAAATGAATCGAAAGGCGGAGTGTAGAAATTACCAGAAGTGAAATCGCGATGGGGTTAGGGTTTTCGTGGGAGTGAAATTGAGCGGCGGCAATGGATCATCAAATTGAGAATCGCCCAATCTGAATCAATCAAGAGAGGAAAATGGGCGGCGCTGCGATTCGAGAGAAGAACGGAACCGAGTCTCGTAATCAGAATGGATTCATTTGTAGGAAATTGGGAATGTGAATTGATTGCCCTTTTCCCTAAAACCATACAACCATTTTTCTCTACTATTATTTTTCTTATATTAACTAATTATTAAATTCAACACTAAAAGTCATAACAATTTAGTTTTTCTTTTTTGCTTTTTTTTATTTTAAGTTTTTACCATATATTTCATCTTTCTTTATCATGTATTCAATTATTCAACCAAATTTTTAAAAATAAAAACAAGTTTTTGTAAAGACATACAACACCAAATATTGAAATTTGTAAAAAATTAATTTTAAAATAAATCTTATTTAATCATTTGAGTCACTCTAATGATGACATCAGTAAAAAAAAATATATATATATATAATAAAATAATTGATATTGGTAAATTTTAAAAATAAAAAAAAACTAAAATATTTGTTGAACAATTAAATAAAATAAATATATAAAATCTAAATCATTAAATAACATAATAATTATGTTATACATACAAAAACATATTTTTAAAATTAAAAAATAAATTCGGGTTGGGTTTGGTTAATATTAGGTCAACTCTTAATCCAATTTAACCAATTAAAATTTCATACTTTGAACGCAACACAACCCGTCAAATTGAGTTGGGCTGGTTCGGTTTGTTCGGATTGTTTGAATATCCCTGCTATATACATCATATGTCTATTGATATGGCAGATTATATAATAAAAAAATTAAAAAACTTACGAAATTGGTCAAATTTAAAAAATAATTACAAATATGATATAAAAAAAAACAGTATACATAATATTTTTTTAATGAATATTTATAATATCATTATATTAAAACATAATAATGATTATGGATATAAATATTTTAAAATTTACCTGTATAAGTTCCCAAAAAATGATGATTAATAATTAATTAAAAATTAATTTTAATTTTTTAAAAAAAAACAAGTGAAATAATATTGGATTAAAGTTCAAAATAGAATGATTTAAATAACATTCTAACTATTTTATATCTTAGTGTATTTTTAGCTTATTTTTTCTTTATACATCTTGTGTAATTGTGGATGTCTATCTAATTTACCCAAACCTCTAATAATTCTTACAAAAATGACTCATCTGACTTTATAACAATTTGATATAAAGTAAAATAAGAAATTAATTCTTTTTTTTTTTTATGAAAATATAAGAAATTAATTCCTAGATCTAAAGGCTTCACATGGATTTGTATATATAACTATGAACATGTATTTATATCATATATTTATTACCAACCCTTTATCTCCTTATCTATCAACTCTTTTCTATTTTGTATGACTCATGAACTTTGGAGCATTCTCTCCCTCTTTAGATTAAGCCCTTTTCTTTAATTCCACCCCCCTTGTTTTCTCTCCAACCCTCACCTAGGGTAAACAACATACCCATTCTTCTATAAAAAAAAAACAACATACCCATCAATCCTCTTTTCTTTAAAAAAAACTAAAAAACAGGAAGAAAAAAAAAGAACCCAAACTAAAAAAATCAAAAGCTAATAAATAGAAGACAATAAATCCTCTTTGTTTTAAGGAAAAAGCACACAATTTACAGTTTCATATGAGCCAAATTTAGTTATCCTCATGCAAAGGATAAAAGCAGAAATTTATTAAACAAACAAAGTGTAGTTTTCTTTCTCAAACTTGGACAGTTTGGCCGAGTGGTCTAAGGTGCCAGATTTAGGCTCTGGTCCGAAAGGGCGTGGGTTCAAATCCCATAGCTGTCATGTTTGTACATTCCTTTTAAATTCATGAAACCAACACCCACATATATGCATTTTCCACCTTATTTAAAGAAACCGTGTCGGTAAACCTACTAAATTCAAAAGAAATTAATGAATGAAAATGACACATGTGGCTGGCTTTTATCTCATGGTACGTACTATTAGGTGAGGCTGCCAATTTTGCATATTCAACTCTCATGCTTTATTTTTCTTATAAATATTTAAGACCGTTAAGAACTTTGGTATATAATTTAGTAAAGTAACGAAAATGAATTATGCATACATTATGCAATTAAGAACTTTGGTATATATATGTATATATTAATGGCGAAACCAACCGGTGTCCAGACCATAATGGATCCCCAAAAGAAGAGGGTGTTGATGATCTTAGCCCTGTCGGGGCTGCTCCTCGGTGTCGTGGCATCGGAGGAGCTGGCGACGGTGAGGAGCACGTGCGCGGTCACGCTCTACCCAGAGCTGTGCGAGGCGGTGGGAATGATGAGTTCGCAGAAGGTGGTGGCGTCGAGTTCGAAGGAGGTGATTGAAGCGTCAGTGAACATGAGCATTGGGGCAGTGAAGCAGAACTACAAGAGCATAAAGAAGTTGGTTGGGACGAAGGAGAATTTGACGAAGCGACAGAAAATTGCGCTGAATGACTGTCTGGAAATGGAAGAGGAGGCGCTGAGAGAGCTGTATGAGGTTATGGAGGATCTTAATGAGTATCCCAACAACAAAGCTGTGTCGCAGTACGCACACGACCTCAAAACTTTGCTTAGTTCCGCCATTACTAATCAGGTACCCGACGGCCGACATTACTAACACATTATTGAAGTCCTGTTTGATAACTATTTTGATTTTTTTTGTAATTTAAGCTATTTTAATTGAAAACTCAATATGTTGACAACTTTGAGCGGACGGATTCCATTTAAATTAGAAAATAATAAGAAAACCCAACATATAATGAACTTTCAAAGCCTAAGAACTAATTGTATATATTTATTATAAAATTGACTAAAAACGGCATCTAAAATTACATAACCCAAAATATAGAATCAACAAATTCAAAATAAAATTTAAAACCGAAGGCAAAAGTTCAAAACTCATAAATAAATATGTATATATATATATATTCAGGAGACGTGTCTGGACGGATTCTCCCACGACAAAGGCGACAAAGCAGTCCGAAAGTCGTTAGAAAAAGGACAAATCCACGTGGAGAAGCTGTGCAGCATTGCACTAGCGCTCGTCACAAACCTCACCGACAGCGACATCGCCGGTCGGAGCCACCTCAGCAGAAAGCGGCTCACCGCGGCGGAGGATGCAGCCGTTGACTGGCCGGACTGGCTGTCGGCCGGTGACCGGAGGCTTTTGCAAGCGTCGACGCCGGCGACCCCGGACGCGGTGGTGGCGGCCGACGGGAGTGGGGATTTCCGGACGGTGACGGAGGCGGTGGCGGCGGCGCCGGAGAGGAGCAGCCGGAGATATATAATAAGAATAAAGGCTGGGGTTTATAGGGAGAATGTGAACGTGGCGAGTAGTAAGAGGAATATAATGTTTTGGGGAGATGGAAGAACCTCTACCATTATCACCGGCAGCCGGAATGTCGTCGACGGCAGCACCACCTTCAACTCCGCCACCGTTGGTAAGTAGCTAATTAATTCTAACTGCTCCTTAATATTAATTCTCCATTTTTTTTTTTTTGGGAAAAATATTAATTCTCCACTTAATTTGGCTTAATTACTCCATTTGTTAGGCTTAGATTTTAATGAAAATATACCACAGTACAAATTTAGTAGTTCTAGAACTATAAAAACAATTTTAGTAACATATTCTAATTACTAATTAGGGGACTTCACTCGAGTCTAAATATTAAATTTGTACTCCACCGTACAAGCTAATATTAAATTGCCATTCACTTGTAAATTTGTATTGGTCGACCCTTTTTTTTGTAATTAATATTGGTAGAGTTTAAATTTACATAAAAAATAATATTATATAAATATCAATAAATAAAAAAACACATTCAAACTAACTAGGGTAACTATTTACAATAATTCTTCTAAAATAAAATTTATTTTTAATTCTTAAAAATAATTTTTCATTTCAAATCATTATCAATTCTTTGAAAAAAAAAAAAAAAAACCTACTATTTTTCCCATTGACCAAAATACTTGATATTTTTCCTCCATACTCTTCCGTTCAGAAAATAAAAAAATCTTAAATATTTAGTAAAATACATTCAGTGAAATAATGGTGTAATGACATCGCACGTATATGATTAAGTAATTAAGATGTTATGACTTAAAATATCCTCCTTGATATAAATCCTCACACTTTCAGAATTAAGAATTTGAATTACCATTTACGGATGAAAAGAAAAAATAATTCTAGTATTAGACAATATAAATTTTATATGTTAGAATTATTTGATTGAATGTAGCATCCAAGTTTGTGAAAATTTGTTGTTCCTAAAAATCGCAGCGGCGGTGGGAGAAAGATTCTTAGCTCGAGACATAACCTTCCAGAACACCGCCGGTCCATCAAAGCACCAAGCCGTGGCTCTCCGGGTCGGCTCCGACCTCTCCGCCTTCTACCGCTGCGACATGCTCGCCTATCAAGACACGCTCTACGTCCACTCCAACCGCCAATTCTACGTCAGCTGCATCATCATCGGCTCCGTCGACTTCATCTTCGGCAACGCTGCCGCCGTCATCCAAAACTCCGACATCCACGCGCGCCGCCCCAACCCGGGCCAGAAAAACATGGTCACTGCACAGGGGAGAACCGACCCGAATCAGAACACGGGCATCGTCATCCAAAAATGCCGGATCGGAACCACCTCCGACCTGCAGCCGGTGATCGGAAGCTTCCCCACATTCCTCGGGCGGCCGTGGCAGAGGTACTCGAGGACGGTGGTCATGCAATCGAGCATCAGCAATGTGATCGATCCGGCGGGGTGGCATGTTTGGGATGGCAACTTCGCGCTTGATACTCTGTTTTATGCAGAGTATCAGAATAGTGGGCCCGGCGCTGATACTTCCCGGAGAGTGACGTGGAAGGGGTACCGGGTTATTTCCGGAGCGGCGGAGGCTCAGCAATTCACGGCCGGGAGTTTCATCGGCGGCGGCACCTGGTTGAGCTCCACTGGGTTCCCCTTTTCACTTGGGCTGTAAAATTTATGGGGTTGGGACTTTGTTGAATCCTGTGCTTTTATATTGCTTAGGGTTAATAATAAGAAATGCTATCGACATTGTTATTATATTGTTTCTTTTCCTTTGAGTTTTTTTCAATATAATAATCTCGATGAGTATATCCAATCTATGTTTAACTAAATCATATGCGGTGATTGGATTTTAGAATTTGGGAGAAGGAGAGGGAGTGGAGTGATTTAGAAAGACACTTTACTAACAAGTATATGTTAAACCACATTGTCATTGTCGTTTCATTAGGATAATGAATTCCAACCAAACTAAGAATCATTTAGAAATCACTTTTTTTTTTTTAGATTAAAACAATTGGGGTGTTTTGTATTTAATTTAAGTAGGTATTTGTAATTGAATGTGATTTTATTGTTTGGTTGTAAACCAGTTCAACACTTCACGATTCCCGTATTCGGGAAGAGTCGGTATTTGTAACCCCCTTCCTCAATTTATACTCAAAAAAAAGAAAGATTAGTTTTTTAAAACTGCATTTTTGGGCCACTTTCATTTTCTTGTACCTTTTATGCATGCATGTCTTTTTTTTGAATTATCGGCCTCTAAAGGCCAAACCCCCACAAAACATAGTGAGTGGATAAGGGGTCCATTGTTGCGACAACCATGTGAATGTTAATTTCTGACTTTTCGGTATACCACTTATTTTATGTTCTCATTAATATTGTTGGAAGCGTGTTATAAATATTCAGAAAACAAAGGAACAAATAAGGAATATTGATAAAATAGTTCACTTATATAGGAGAACTTTTTTTGAAAAACTACAAATTTGATTCACATTTTTTCTCTCAAACTTAGTTCACTTTTATTGATATTCGATGTATTTTGCTTGATCTTACGACTCTTACAACACATCTTATTTATAGGATTACATGTAAAGATCTAGATCTCTAACTCATAATCTAGATCTATAACTCTCTCCTTTTACTCTAGGTTACTTAACTTTATTCCATAACTCTCAACTTATTCAACAAAATTAAAATGTAAAACTTACATATTTAATTTCTTAATTTAAATTTATAAAACTTAAAATCATGTTTAATTTTTAACAAATATTGTTTGATTTTGCAGTTGTGGCGGGCAAAGGCTTCATCGGCAAGGACATGGGCTTCGTTAACACCGCCGGCCCAGACAAGCACCAAGCCGTCGCCTTCCGCTCTGGCTCTGACCTCTCTGTAATGCACAAATGCTCATTCGATGGCTATCAGGACACGCTCTACGCTCATTCCAACCGCCAATTCTACCGCGACTGCGACATCTCTGGAACTATCGACTTCATGTTTGGCGCTGCCGTCGTAGTCTTCCAGAATTGCAATATCCGTCCGAGGCAGCCCCTTCCCAATCAATTCAACACCATCACAGCCCAAGGCAAAAAAGACATCAACCAAAACTCTGGCATTTCCATTCAAAAATACATTTTTTCTGCCTACAACGATAACCTTTCTGCCCCTACCTTCTTGGGCCGCCCATGGAAGGAGTTTTCCACCACCGTGATTATGAAGTTGGAGATCGGTAGTTTCGTGCAGCCGCTCGGGTGGACGGAGTGGATCAGCGGGCAGGACCCACCTAGTACTATTTTTTACGGAGAGTATCAGAATAGTGGTCTCGGATCTAACGTGGATAAAAGGGTTAAATGGATTGGTTATAAGCCCAGTCTTAGTGATGCAGATGCTATGAAGTTCACTGTTGGGACCTTCCTCAACGGCCAGGATTGGTTGTCGACCGCCAATGTAAAATTTGATACGTCCGTGTGAGAAACACATACAATAAAAAAAAGGGAATTTGCATGTATATTACAATAAGATAAAAAAATTGAGTAAATAACAATTTTTTGAAAATATTTGCAAATCTAT
>JBBMEF010000018.1:6949135-7016701 GCA_037832685.1 Sicyos baderoa | reverse complement strand
TCCTCTTCATTATTATTGTTATTCTCAAATCTCTTTTAGCTGCGACCCTGCTCTATTCGATGCAAACAATCATAACACTAGGTAACATGGTCAGGTCGCAGGAGATTGTCTAGGCTGCTGAGAGGACTGGGACATAACACCAAGTCTAGCTGATTAAACCACACGAAATTGGAGTCAAGAGAATGTGCATACATGTTTAGCAAATAGGCTATTGTAGTAACTTGAAATGAGATTAATCGAATGGGCCAACATGAACTGCCCCAATTGCTTGTTGCCGACCTTGGGCTGCCCAAATGTATACACGCCCAATATAATAGCCTGCCCATTACATCCATTTCCTTATTGTGCAGCACCAGAACTACAAGTGCTCCACCTCAACTATGACCAGTGACCATAAACTTTGCATTTTATGCTCGAGACACTCATCTTATCTCATATTAGAAAGATGATGAATCTTCAACATCTTTATAAGATATATGAGCTGTTCTCCTTGCTACCAATTAGTTTTGATTATTTAATATGGTATCAGAGTTCCATGTAGGTTATTGGTCTTGCAAACTTTGATCCGACCCAAATGGTTAATTTAGACCCCACTCAAACGAGCATAAACTTAAGCGGGTATTTCGGTCCAAAAATTTGGATTTAATTCAAGATGATCTTCCCTATATAGCACCATCTTGAAGGAGCATGTTCAAGATGTATGAGCTACTTTCCTTACTACCAATTGGTAATTTTGAGATGAAACTCCATGTTGTCTAATATGACAATAGAGGTCCATGTAAGTTATATAAAAATATATGAGCTACTCTCCCGAGTTTAAGTTTGAGTGCATATTGCATAATATTAAAGTCAACTGCTCCACTTATGGTGAAAATATGCATCAGACTGTGAGTTAAAAGATGGATGCAATCTATCCTATTCAATGTTTTGATCATAATTGGAGAATGCTGATCTGGTATGCTCAAATGGACTTGTGCTATCTGCTTGAAGGTGACTTTTGAAGCTATTACTAGAGCATTTTTTTGTGTTGCCCAAACCAAGAACCTCTACCAAGAGTAGTCAAAATATCCATGTGTTAGAACTCGGGTTAAGGAGACCGCCCCCCTTACAGGTCGAAAGGGAAAATAGGGCGATGTTTGAGTTAGGAAGGGAGATGTGGGATATTTTGTGGTATAAAGACATAAGGGAAGAGAACCGGTGCTTTCGAATTCACCGGGAGGACTAGCTTTATCTTTTGTTTCTTTCATCTCTTGCTATCTTGTTATCTTGTTATTATCTTCTTATTTTTATTATGCAGTAATGCAATACTTGAGTACCTTTGTATCTACCATGTTTTGCTGTACTGGTCAACAAAAAGAGTAACAGAATTAGGTTCATTAATCTGTTAGCCTAAAAGTTGAATGGAACAACTCTAAAAAGACTCCATAAATCCATCCATAAACCCTCCAAAGACAATATCACTTCAACTATTCATAACCCTCCATCTAAATTTTCTGTCACAACCATTCATAATTCCTCTATGCCACCATCACCCATAACTTCTTTATCCGAAGGAGGGTTTGTTCCTAAACCCTTATTTTCCAAAATCATCTATCCAAATACCCCCCTATGATGCTGATAAATGCCTCTAAGGCACTGCCACTTCGTAGGACATTCAGTGATTAAGAGAGCAATCCAAAAAATGCAGAGTTTTTTAGTGTTTAACCAATAAATCATCATGAGTTGGCCTAGAGATCAAGAGAGTCTTGAGAAACCAATAAAACTTACGAGTTCAATTATGATGATCACTTACATAGGAATTAAATTTCTTAAGGTTAGGTGGTATGTCCTATGAAAATAGTCGAAGTGTACGTAAGTTAACTCGGAGACTCATAGATATAAAAGAAAAAAGACTTCATCATAGATCAATTTTAAGGCATGTACTCACGAGTAAGAAGTCTTCCCATAAGTTGTT
This sequence comes from Sicyos baderoa, assembly GCA_037832685.1. Lineage (NCBI taxonomy): Eukaryota > Viridiplantae > Streptophyta > Magnoliopsida > Cucurbitales > Cucurbitaceae > Sicyos > Sicyos baderoa. Next base: position 7,014,747 of record JBBMEF010000018.1, on the reverse strand, counting down.
GGAACTGTATATGGTCCACATTGAAAAATGTCACTTTTCTCCTGACACTTGTTGGTCAGTCTGCAATATCCACAATGAAATTAATTTGAAGAGGGAAAGTTTCTGTGGGTGTGAGCTTTTGAATACTCACACTTGAACTTTTCAAAGGATCAATGAATGCATATTCAGTAAAATGTAGGCATGTGATATTTTGAGCTGGTTGAAATTTAAAAGCATACGGACCTGCACCACCACGTACGATGTTGCAGAGTAATCCTGAGAGATTCCCCATTTAAAGAGACAACATTCACACTGAATTCCACCATAACATTATTGTCACTCCATTCCATTGGTTTCGCCAGAATGTCAATAATTTCGAGACCCCCGTAACCATTGCCCTGAAAACACCCTCCTCAGAGCCCTCGAAGAGTTGTTGTCCCTTAACAAGTGTAATTCGGAAAGATCCATGATTGAACTTTGGTATATTCCAGTGTAATTCTGAAAGAGGCTCATATGTAATACTTTACTCAAGTGAAGATCGTTGGGAATCAAACATCTCCGTGTGAACTCTTTTAGGTGAAACATAAAATAAAGTCACAACACCTTCCATCCAAACTAGACAATATCATACAAATACGGCGATATGCGGAGGTTATTGTTCCTTAACAGTCTCGTAGAAAACCCCATTGGAATCAATCTGAAGAGGTAAGAAAATGTTATATATGGAGAAAAAGGAAAAGGGTATGCGGTTAAATGGAAATTTGTTACAAAATTTGTACATGTTGTCAAAATCTCTCACAAGCTTACAAGTGCAGGGATGAATTATTACAAAATAAAGGTTGAAAAAAATAGTCTTACTCATTTCAACAAACTAATGTAATATCATTTTTTTTAATTTTTTTTTATTCATGAGTATCTAAGCCAGTTTAAACACACTTCAACTATTTTCATACGAGATAGATGACAATATGAATTGAACTCACAACCTCTTAATTTTATAATATTCTTTTAACCACTAAATTATATATCATAGTTTATAGACCATGTTATATTATAGAACTTGTGCACATCTTTAACTTCTGTTATTTTAATAATGTTTTTTTAAAGAGTATATAAGCAGAGGTTCAAAGGGCTGCAATCCCACCGACAGGAAGAAGTTGGGAGCTGGAAATACATAGGCGTAGGCGTGGGGCTGCTTCCAATTTCCAACTCCACATTTGTCTTCAACCGCTAAATGTGCGAGCTCGTGATTACCCCTACACTACACTTAGCCCCCATCATCTCTCCACCACTCTTTGTCTTTTTCCAATTCTTTTTTTCTTGGGTTTTGCTCACTAAATACATTGACCCATTTTTAAGACTTGTAAAGTAAAATTATAAAAAAAGTTCAATCTTTGCAAATTCCCTTTGTAATGCATGCTCTTGTTTGTTTTTAATAGAATGATCCCTCAGTTTTTTAATTGTTGTTTTTTGTGAGGAGATGAAGGAATCTGATATTGATGTGGTGGAAGAAAATAGCTCATTATTATTGTATATATATTATATGTCTTGAAAGCTCCTAAGTTCCTGTAATCCAAACCCAAATGTGTGTTTGAATGCAGCAGTGAAGTAAAATGAATGCAAGCACTAGTTCTGACACTGCTGTTTTGCTGCCTCAAGTCCCACCCTTCATCTGGAGTTGTGCTCCTTTGTTGGGCTTTGCATTTGCCTTTGACTCCTTCAGATATTCCATTCAACTTTCTAAAGCTTGGTGCTGGGATTTCTTTGGTTTATGGATCATCTCAAATGAATTGGAGTTTAGCTGCCTGCCTTTTGATTTTCACTCTACAATGATAGTTTGGTTGTTGAGATATAAAAGCTTTTCCATTTGTCTTGGACCCTTTTAAGAAATGTGTTTGAAAGCTACTTAAAACTTTGTTGTATATCATTTGTACTCATCTAATTGCATACATCTTTTGTTTATCTTTTTGTTGCATTGTAGACACTAGAGCTGGTAATCCTCCTCGAGTCACTGTTTCTTGGAATCATTAACTGCACCAACCCATGACTGTATTTGCTTTTTCTCTTTAACCCGTGAGAGAAAGAGAAAGAGAAAAAAGAGAGAGAGACAAAATAAGTGGCAACAGTGGTAAAAGAGGGAGCTTTCCAAGGCCTTGGATACTATCTGACAAGTCCTGTCTGCCAGAGCCATAAAGAAACATTTTTCCCATTCTGAAAAAGGGTAAAAGAAAGAGAGGAGAAAAGAAGAAAAAGTAAAAAAAAAAGAAAAAAGGATAGGTGATTTGTTTTCTCCATTTCAGGCACAGGGGAGGGAGCAAGGGACTGAGAGAAATGGGGAAGAAATGGAGATGGGTGGAACCCTTGATGCTAATCAATATCTTCATTTTGGGATGGATGGCCAGTCTTATTAATGGAGCTACGGATCCAGGAGATGGTCAGTACCTCTTTTTTTTTTCTTCCCTGCCCTGTTTCAACTCTGCTTGTTTTCCTTCCCATTCCAAGTTTTTCTTCTTCCTCAATGTTCTGCACTATTTATACTGGAAAGCAACCTGGATGTTCCTTACATTACATGTTTTCAGCTGGGCTTTAGTTCTTACATCAGAAGACCTCATAACCCTTGAAAAAAAGAATGATTTGAATAACTTTTCACACTACCCACAGGGTACTAGTTCAAAGAATGTTGCTTCTGTTACTATTAGGGCTCTCTTTTTGTGAGAAATTTTCTCCCTTTCTTGCTAGGAGCTTCCTTAGGTAAAATGGTTTTACTTTGAGTAGAGTAAGGGTGATGTCTACTTGCGATGTCTCAACTTTCAGCCTATAAGAATGTGATGTAATTACAGTTAACTTACAGATGCCTCATTCTGGATTTTGAAAAGGATATTATCTCAGCAGACCTTGTTACTGCTGGAAAACAATGAATATATGTATAAAAAAGTTGAGTAAGAACTCCACCTCTTAACCATTTGTTGTAGAGTAAAGAGATTACCCTAAATGGTCGTATATGTACTTTATCCAGCACGTGAGCTGTAGCAACTTTTGTTAAGAAGACAATGTGAGGAGATCATCATGTATGTAATGTTACTTTGAAAATGATATTTTGACATCCTTTGTGTAGAAGTGTGTTGAACCTAAAATAGAGTATGTAAGAATTCATGGCATCTCAGAATATTGTATAAACTGCAATGCAACTTATCCTATACTCCCTGTGGATATATTCATCTTTTAGAGACTATTCTCAAATGACATAGCTTCCTACAATATTTGAATATCAAAGACATATGCATGAAATTATTTTCTAGGTAGGTGGCCACCATGGATTGAACTCATGACCTCTTGAATCCCAAAGGCCTTCTCTAGCCACAAGGCCGAACCCATGATGGTTACTCTTTGGGGATATATTCATTGGAAAGTTATTGTATTTTTTATCTGAACGCACTCAGTTACTCATGATCTTACTACTCGCATTGTCTCTGCAGCGTCCGCTCTAAATGCCATGTATACTAGTTTAAACTCGCCTCCAATTCTAACACTATGGACTGCAAGTGGTGGAGACCCATGTGGTCAGCTTTGGAAAGGCATTACATGCTCAGGCTTACGGGTCACAGAAATGTATCTCTCACTTACCCTGTTATATAACATTAATATGCAATTTAACGTTTCTATGATTTCACATATCTATATAATTTGTTTAGTTCATTATCTGGTTTAGGACTTTCTGGATCATTGGGATATCAGCTTGCAAGTTTGACATCTCTAATTAATTTGTAAGATCTATGGTCTTGTTTGTCAAGTGTATATACATTGTTTTTTTAATCTATATGTCATATAGATAATATGTCAACAATTGCAATTGCAGAGATGTGAGCATCAACAATCTTGGACCTGACATACCTTATCAACTCCCTCAAAACTTGCAAAAACTGTATGCTTATATTGTTGTTTATTCTGATTAAGTTAAATTTCCAGTTGGATTTACAAAATTATTTTCTTTCTGCAGAAACTTTGGATGGAATAACTTCAGTGGAGGCCTCCCTTATTCTATTTCTCAAATGAGTTCGCTTATTTCCTTGTTAGTAACTTTCAGGTTTTTGTTTCCTTTTACCTACCTGCATGCTGAAGCTAACCCTTTAGTTTTCTTTCTTGCTCTTCCCCTCCTCTCTTGGAATTGTAGGAACATCAGCCACAATCAGCTTCAGAATCAAGTGAATGATATGCTCTGGAAGCTTTCTTCCCTGTCTATGTTGTGAGTTTCCATTTTATCCTCATTTCAGATGAATATAACTTAATGTTTTATAGCTTTCTCTTTTTTAACCTCATACATCAATTTCTTATTAAAAATATTCTAAAAAACCTTTCAAACAGTGAATTACATGTAAATTAACAATCATCTAGCAACTGAAAAAATATTGTAGCTGATTGTTAGTTGATATGACTAAATTTACTCCAACCTATTAGTTTAAGCTTTTGAGTTAATAGTTGATTTATTATGGTTCAACATGGTATCAAAACAGAAGATTGTGGGTTCAAACCTATGCCGTGTCGTTTCATCCCAATTAATATTGATTTCCACTTGATATGCATTTTCAAAATCCTCAAACTCGCACGTGAGGGAGAGTGTTGGTTGTTATAATTAATTTTACTCTAACCCATCAACTTAAGAGGGTTGATTGGTGATTTATCATGATTTTTCTCTTTTTCTTTTTTTGAGAGAGAGTAGCTGGGTTCTCTTTAAATTTGAAGTGTCAATAACTTGCTTTCCTTTTTTCAGGGATGTCTCTTTCAATTTTCTGTCAGGTGCCCTCCCCCAGAGTCTTAGCAACCTTACCAGTATGAACTCAATGTGAGTATTGAATAATTACTAATTGATGTGGAAAAAATATGTATGTAATGCTAATTCTTCATGTTTTTCCTTCTTAATTTCTGTAGGTTTCTGCAAAACAACCAATTCAGTGGCACTATTGATGCTCTTGCAAATCTTCCTCTACAAAACTTGTGTGTATCTTTATAAGACTACTTTTCAGTAAGAATTTAGCTTGTACAACAAACAACTGATATTGCAGTATTTCAGGAATGTGGAAAACAACAATTTTACTGGTTGGGTTCCTGAACGATTGAAGAACATAAATATTCAGTGAGTAACTGACCAACATTTTTATCTTTTATAAGACAGTGTTTAGCTAAATGTTGCAGTACAATTGAACTTGAGCAACTTTGTGACAGGGCTGGTGGCAATTCTTGGAGCTACGGGCTTGCACCCCCACCTCCGCCCGGCACGCCTCCAGCCAACCAGAATTACAGATATCACAAGCCTGGGAACAATTACAGCCCACTGATTAGTGGTGGTGCTGGTGGAGATAGCAGTAGATCAGGAATGAGTGGTGGTGCCATTGCTGGAATTCTTATATCTGTGTTAGTAGTGGGAGCAGTATTAGCATATCTCCTTGTAAAGAGAAGACCCAAGAAGTCAACCTCAGACATAGAAAAGCAAAAGCTTGGGAACCAGCCTAACCTATCTCCTACTTCAAATGTAGTGCAAGGTAATCTTGTTCAACTGCTTCCTTATTCATTGTGAACACAGCTCTGAAATATATCGATTACGAAACAAAAATTACAAGATAACCTAGGTATAAGGCACGGAGAACCTCCCTTTTGGTTTTTTTTTTTTTTTTTTTTTTTTTTTTTTTTTTCCTCCCTCTTTAGTAAGCTATCCCAAGCCCTTACTTGCCATACATTTCGATACGTTATCTCACATCCCCTCCTATTTATAACAAACTCATATAACTAACTATTTATTATTATGCCCCTACTAATATCCTCATTCCTGAGGCCATAAGGGATGACACAGTTGATTGAAGACTTGAGCTTTGAAGGTGTGCTCCCTTCAAGGTCTCAGGTTTGAGACTCACCTGTGACATTAATTTGTAGACACCTCCCGTGCCCCCATTCTTTTGATGACTCCTGATGCTTGACCTAGGGACGGGTGTGGTTACCCTCGTTTCAAAAATAAATACATCCTGATTCCTGAATACTCGTATATTTCTAAAACAGTACCTAATACATGCATTTTATGATTATTTGTTCAATTGTTATCTTTTTCAAGATGTTCTACAAGTTTTTCCAAATCCTTTGAGTTATTTTCCACTGCAAATTGGATCTGACAACACTCCATTGCTCCTTTTCATTTTTCTGCCTCTTAAATATTTGTTCCCTATCTTCATATTGGATATTTGGACTGACGTCATAAATAGTTCTCTCTCTCTTACCCATCCCTTCTTACATCCTCATCATTTCTTTTGTTGTGCCTTATGTACCCATACTCTACCCATGTGTTTTTATTAAAGAACCCAGTCTTTCATTGAGAAAATATGAAAGAACATACACATGGGCATACAAAAATAACAACCCAAACAAAACTAGGGAAAACCACCAATAAGAAGGGGACTCCAATCTAGTAAAGTAACACCTAAATATCACTCGAAGAGAAACACGGAATCTAATAAAGACCCAAATATCACTCGAAGAGCTCTCTACCCCTCTGAAAATTCTATTGTTTTTCTCACCCATACACTCCACAGAGTAGTACACGACTCAACTCTGCACAAGAACTCCCCCTTCTCATGATAAAGGTTGAGAAACAAAAAAATCTCTTATATCTTAATGCCTTCTTTATAACTTTTTAACGATACAAGTACTTTCCTTTTCCTGTTTGGTGATGCCTATGAGGGAAAGAAAAAAAACACACACACCATGCATTAACTATATTGTTGGTTATCCATTCTATCTATTCCTTGATGCTGTGGCCTGTGGGGATTTTGAGGTTAAAAAGTCAATATTATGTGCCTGCATTTCAACTTTTTTGTATTCCGATGTAATGACTTCTTGAAAGATTCATTGGCAGAAATGAAGCTTATTCACACTTCATCCTCATTTGATGCAAAAGCATTGGATTCTCATGCTTCAATCAATCTTAAACCCCCACCAATGGATCGTCATAAATCATTTGATGACAATGATACATTGACAATACCTGCCGTGAAGAAGACCGACGCCGCTCCTGAGATAAGTGTGAAGTCGTATTCAATAGCAGATCTGCAAATGGCTACAGGCAGTTTCAATGTAGATAACCTTCTTGGCGAGGGATCATTTGGACGCGTTTATCGAGCTCAGTTTGACGATGGGAAGGTAGTTTCTTACCTTTTATTTGTATCTCAAGTTCAAAATAATAATGAGTTTATTTTGCAGCCATCTATGATCTAACTGATATGCTAAATCACTTGCACTTTAAGAGTTCTTGAATGAACAAGTTCAGATAGAACAGCTACTTTAAAGCATAAAATGAAACCAGCCTGATCTATTATTGTTCACTTATTGTCAATGATATAGGTTCTGGCCGTGAAGAAAATAGATTCAGCTGCCTTCCCTAGAGAATTGCTGGAAGATTTCACAGAGATAGTTGCTAATGTATCTCGGTTGCATCATCCGAATGTCACCGAGCTAATGGGTTATTGCTCAGAGCATGGTCTGCATTTGCTACTATATGAGTTCCATAAGAATGGCTCACTACATGATTTCTTGCATATATCAGATGAATATAGCAAGCCACTGACTTGGAACTCACGCGTCAAGATTGCTTTGGGGACGGCCCGTGCACTAGAGTAAGTTCATTTCTTTTGAGAAGTTTCAACATTTTGTGAACTTTTCTTGGCATATCATGTGGTGATTTCTAGAAATTAGGCAATTGATGATTTTTCAAATTTTAGTGTCATCTTCTTTTTTATATATTTGTGACCGTTCGAGTCAGGTTACGTGCACCTCAACTTTGATTATTGTCATGTGACATACTGCCTCATTCTATAACATTTAGATACTAAGGAAACTCTTAGGTAATTAATTCCTAAGTAGATGGCCACCATGAATTGTATTTATCATCTCTTACTCTTAGTTACTTAAGATTTTCTTGACCAGTAAGACACTCCATGATGATTCAAATTTTAGTATCATTAGGGTCGGATTCAAACCTCTAACTTCTAGGTCAAAGGTATGTCTTCTTGGTTTTATTTTTACCTTGAATATTCAAGCTAGCTTATGCTCACTTTGACTATTTTAACGGGACAAATCGTCTAATATTATAATATTTAGTTGTCAAGGAACCCTATAAGATAGATTGAATCCATAATCACTTAATTTCATAAAGCCTGCCTTCTAAGGTATGTTGCAACCAATTGAACTAAGCTAAGGTTAGCATATGTTGACTTTAAAAGTACAACATCAGCAAAACTTTTAGGGACATTCATAATAGGGAGATCCCAATATATGAAAATTTTGTTAAATGGATAAATTTATTTAAATTTGGTTTTTGAGCACCTGAAGTTAAAAGAGAAGTTTTGTAGGTACCTACATGAAGTTTGTGCACCATCGGTTGTTCACAGAAATATAAAGTCAGCCAATATCTTACTGGATGCTGAACTCAATCCTCATCTCTCCGATTGTGGCTTGGCTACCTTTGTAGCCAATCTAGATGAGGTCACATTCTCAGCTATTTTCTTTATATCTTCCATGATTATTAGTCAACCGACCCCAAGTTTGCATTCATCAAGAGTTTTTGTCGAATGTTCAGGCATTGGATCAGCAGGCAGGATCTGGTTACAGTGCTCCCGAGGTTACGTTGTCGGGTCAATATACATTAAAAAGTGACGTATACAGTTTCGGAGTGGTGATGTTAGAACTTCTATGCGGACGTAAGCCGTTTGATAGGTAAATAGGCAGATTTAAATTGCAAAAATGAAAGACAGTTTGTTTGGTCAATTTTTTATGACATTTCATTGCAGTTCGAGGCCAAGAGCTGAGCAATCCTTGGTTCGATGGGCTACGCCTCAGCTCCATGACATTGATGCCTTGACGAAAATGGTTGATACTGCACTTAAAGGTCTTTACCCAGTCAAGTCTCTCTCAAGATTTGCGGATGTTGTGGCTCTATGCGTCCAGGTAATGAACTTACAAAAATACTGTGCATTCAGACCTAACCAATCAGGTAAATGAAGGTTCATTATGTTTTTCCATGGCAGCCCGAGCCCGAATTCAGACCTCCCATGTCAGAGGTGGTGGAAGCGTTGGTTCGGCTTGTGCAGAGATCTAACATGAGCAGAAGAACATTTGGAAGCGATCACGGATCATCCTTTAGAACTGATGAACCAGATGCACCTGAGATACCTTAAGTGGCAATCTTTGAGCAATCTACTAGGAATGAATACTTAAAAATCCTTCACATCTATGTCACATTGATATTAGGATTTCAATGCCGATCCACATTACTTCATAGACATAAGCATGGAAATGTTCTGTGTTTACGTTCACATTGCTTTTCAAGCTTTATGCATGCTGTAAAGTCCGAAGTGAACCTGGTGGTGCAATCAATGAAAACTGAACAGTTATTTTAAGAGTTAAGACCCCTTTCTCTTAATGAAAGAATCTTGAGGCAAAGATCTTATTTACTCAATCAAAGCCTTCCCAATCAGAAATGTAATGGATTGACAATGTTGTTCAGTGTTTTCAAGTACAGCACAAGGATAGCTGATTCAGTTCCTACGTATCATCTCCATTGTACAGGTCTCCATCGTTTGCGGCACCAACCTCGTCTTTCAAAAGATTATGTGAATACTGATAATATTGCCTCATGGAAAACAATCCGGGCGTGCAAACTTAATCAAGTGCCGTGTCATTTAGTAAACTACATTCTGCATCAACCCTAAATATGGATCAAAGTGGCAGTTTCTATACCTCATGGAATCTTTACATGTCATTCATTTTCTGAAATGAAATTCGGTTGCTCTTCTTGGCAAAGGTACTCATCACACATAGATGCAGAGCCCCAGTCCTTCCGTAGCCGCAAAATGTCCTCAGTGAATGTAGACCCAGATGCACCAATAAATGTACTAGACATAGCACAGATCGTCTTGTCCAGCATTGCTTCAACCTACACAATTATAATTTGAAGTCAGAGGATGCTAAGCAAACTCAATATCTTATAATTTTGCAACGAATTCGACATACAGCCCTGTATGTCATGTTGTGAGCCGTATGGTTGGGGGAAAGACTGATTCAACATTAGTATCATGTCCTCCCACAGCTGAAAATCCGGGAAGAAAAAACATGCCACTTGATAGATTTTTGAAATCGGACCACAAGCTTTGGAACTAACTAACATGATAATCTACAAAGTATCTAATCTATCTAGATTCTAAACGAAGTTAACAAATTGATAAAACCAACACCTAAACTTGATCATGAACAATAGACCTTACTTGAAAATTAGGAAGTTATCATGTGTATTATATGGAAAACACTACTACCCACGGTGCAACTTTGATTCAGACTGTTCAATCTTACTATGTTCTCGCATAGAACTTTGGACAGTAAGAAACAAGCACTCGCAATGCTTAAAGCACTGGAGCATCATTAACACCTTAATTCTAAACTTTGCAGTGCTAGTTACTGCACATCAAAGATCGATAATGAAAAAAAGGTGGAGGATGAAAATAAAATTTTAAACTGTAAAACCCAGGTTTCTGCAAGAGAAAAGTTAAGAGATTCTTAGGCTGACCTGAGAGTCTCCTTCAATTCCATGCCGGTATAACAAGGCATCCCATTTTTCAGCTGAGTTACGAGGAGGCCTTTTAACAAGTGGTATGGGCTTCCCATTCAACACAAGAAGTGACTGCAACAATCCATATTCACTCTCTGCTGCATCTGTCGAAAGATAAATGACTGGAACGTTCGCCTTTTCAACAACTCGAATCAAGCAGTCTGCTGCTTGGGGAATGGGATAAAAGCAACTTGACTTCTTTGCATTACTGAAACACAGAGAACTTAATTAGCCACCTAGATATGAAATTGAAATCTCCCTGTGGAAAAACTAACTTGCAAATACTTCAAACAACAAGAAACAATGATCCCATTTGTTAACATTGTTCGTCAAAAGGCTACCCAGGAAACAAACAAAATCTTAACCAACCCATTCTGAAGAAACTAGCAATGCAGCCGTAAGTAAAATATCCTGAAAACACAGACTCACACAATATAATTTGTACAAACATATTGATTATAAATGTATTACCAGAACTTTAAGAAACCATGTCGTCGGAAATGGAGTGCGACATAATTCTTTCCTAAGAACGTTTGAATAAACCGCTGGGCCGTCAGCTTGATAAGACGACTTGGTTCTATCAAAGTCTGGCATTTATGAGCAATGGGACCGCCGGGTTGATTCACCCACTCTTGCTCTACATTAGCAAAAAAAATATCTCCTACAGCTACAACATCGTCATTAGAAGAGAACTTGGACTCAATGTCTGAAACTTTCTTTCTAGTGGGCTTCTTAGTATCTTCATTCCAAGCAGATTCAAGCTTGCCCATTGAGACCCCCAAGTTCTTCAACTTTTTAACATGTTCGTCATCCACATAACAAGGATCTGGTTTCGAAAAATAACAGAAAAACCGATCAATGTGCAAGTGGTGCTTCTTAATCTCAGAAAACTCTTCGAAAGAGACGACGACCTTCCTTCCCAAGCAGGAATTAATATGATCAATGTCAATTACCCTACTGAACTGGTAGTCAACTTTGTGACTAGGAATGACTAAAATTCTGTTGAGGATAGCAGCAAAGAACATGTGCTTCTCCAAACAGATCAAATGGTTCGACATTTGGCCCGAAGTGCATATAGCGAACAAAAACTTATTCGATTTGGGCTTCCACTCAATTGTTCTCCTATCAGACAATTTCTGGTCCATCTTTCTACATCTATGAAGGTCAAAGCTCCCCATGAAATGAGCATCACCCACTTCCTCTGATAAGTTACCAGATCGATGAGGGGACAAAAGAACGCTCTGGATCTCTTTGTTCAAAGAAATCTGCTTCAAAATAGCAGACTTGAGATCTTCGGCGGTTCCTGAGGCTGAATTGGAAGTCAAGTTATTAGTAGAAGTAGAGTTAGATTGAAGGAATAGGGATTGATTCCAGAGATGGAAAAACCCTAATTGTTGCTGCCTCAACAAATACAAAGCTCTCAATTGGGATTCCCTAATTCGATCGCCGAGGGAATCGGAGGTTTGGATAGCAGAAGAGAAATGAGTAGAGAAGAGAGTTCGGATATCGACGGAGAAAAGTAGAACAAGAATGCATAGAGGAAGGGCGGCGGCTAAGAGGTAGTAGTACCTCTTGTGAAACGCAAATTTGGGAATGGAGAAACGGAATCTGTGAATGGGAGGCCGGAAATGAGGATCGTCGTCAATGTTGAAGGTGAAAGATGGGGGGCGCTTGGGGGAATTCTGGTCGACGAGGTTCCGGCGATCGTCTGATTCGTCGGAGGACGAATCAGATCTGTCCATTGCCTTCTTCTTCTGATGATGATGATTGATTGTTGTTGTTGTTCAGCAGATTTTGGTTGTTGGATAAGATTCACCGGAAATCGGCAGTGTTGTTCTTGGAGTGTGGATTCGCGAAGAAGATGGAAGTTTAATGCCAACGAAAAGTAGGAAACTCATCACATTCGTCGGTGAACCAAAATGACAACCCATCGCCCTTTACCAAACCTTTTAACATTTGCTTAATATATTGGTTAGTGGTTACCATCATTTTTTGTTTCAAGCTTTTTTTTTTTTTTTTCCTCATTGATAAATATGTAACAACAAATAAAAAAAAGATTGCATTCAAATCTAAATGTTGTTAGTGTAGGCTTCCTATTAATAATATAATATTATTAAAGTTTATCATGTTAGTTAATCTTACATTCGTACGTATAATAGATTTGGTTGAACCTATTATACCGGTTGAAATTTGGTAAACTCAAGAATCGAACGAACTTTAAAAAATATCATAATTCAACCCAATGTAACAAAAATTATAACTCAACTAAATTCTTACTATGTTGGTTAGTCATAGCTTTCGTAAAGAGGAATACTTATCTTCTTATGAATAAGGAAGTAGACACTCCTTAAGACACATGTGTCACCTCTCCGTGCCACGTTTTTTTTTCTATTTGAATAGTAACTTTTTTTTATCCTACCAATTATTTCACTCGCATCACAAACTTCAATTACAAACTTCAATTACTCTATTTATTTTAATCAAATCATATAACTGTATATTAATATTAAAAAGAGATGATGAAGAAGTTGACGCCTAAATGGAGAACTCTGGGTCCCCTTTGAAACGGCATTTTAAAACATGATGCTTGAAAGAGATTTCAAACCCTTCCCTTGGAGTATTAGACAGGCAAGTTCAAGTAGTGTTGAGAGTTGCAAATCAGCTATTTTTTAGTACAATCATGCAGGATTAGAGATTTGAACCAGAATTCCCGTTAGACTCAACCCACTGACAAATCAGCTGTTTGCATTACAAATATGTGATAAATAAAATGCACTTCATATTCTAACTGCTTCATTAAACATCAAGGCCTAAGCTCCTTCCGCGACTTCTACGAGCCTCCCACGAACCCATTTCTTTGTGACAGTACTAGTGTGTGAATCCGCTTTCTCTTCCAGGTGGTGGAGTTTTGTCCCATTTATGAAAGGTTTATGGTCAGATGGCTTATTCCCACAAGGGTGGTTTGTCAGACTTGAAAAACTTGAATGGGAAACGCCATAACCATTGAAGGCTGCTGGAACTTCCTTCTCTCCACTGAGTACATCCTGTAAACTAAACTTGCTAAAATCAAAATCCTTATCTATGCTCGATGGGAACAGCTGGGTTCCGTTTGCCATTGTTTGAATGGTTCCGTTTAGGCCTTCTTTTCTGGCGAGTGCGTCTCCCTCATCGTTTGGGGTATCGACCTCGTAGGAGGCTGCTGCATTCTGTTCTTCAGTCTGTGGGGATGCTATCTGCTCGATATTTATGGATTCAATTGATTGTATTGCTTCAGCTATGAGCTTTCTTGTTTCCAAAAGGGAAGCTTGAGCAATGGGACTTCTAGTAGCAGCAACTTCAAGGGCCTTGGTGGCCTTCTCAGCTTCAGCAATCAAGAGTCTGCAAAGTACAAACAGGAATATCGTTAATTGTTCGATGTTAAATTGAGTTGTCTCACATATCCAATTAGAACTGGACTCAAAAAGACAGTGCCACCTGTGAGTGAATACATTGTTTAATATAGATTTCCGTTCATTATGGAAAAATGATTGCGGGTGGCCCAAACGTTACTCCCCATAATCACTCACATTCTTGTTCTCCTTGCCCCAAACACTCCCTAACCGTTAACACTACATCAATGAATCTTATAATGCAGAAAATGATTTCTTTACAGTTACAAGATTTGTCTATGACTAGACCTACTACCATCCACAGAAACTGCAAGTAAACTGTAAGAGAAAAGAAAAACCTGGCTTGTTCAATGGCTTCCATTTTTTGAGTTTCTGCGATTGCTCTCTGTGCCCTGATACTCTTTATCATTTCCAGCTTCGAGTTTGCTAAAGGGTCTTTAAACCGTGGTGCTTTGCTTTTCCTGAGCCTCAATCGCTGACTATCAAATCTAGACCCGCCTGCAAGAGAAGAGTTAACGACGCTCCATTCTTTCTTCTGGGTGCTTCTTGTGCTCTCTGTACTCTCACTGTACTTTCTCCTTGGTCTTCTGTTAACTCCAATAGGCGTGCCATGATATTTAGACAGGGCAGAGCAAACTCGAACACGATATTCCTGACATATAATAAACAAGTATAAAGAAGAGATAGCGGCTGTTAAGAAGATATGATATGATTGCAATAAGCTGCATAAAATCAAACCTATCAGCATAAACCACAAAAGATAACAATTTGCTTAGGTCCAGTACACAATGCTTGAAAATGAACTTTGAAATGGTAGCCTTAAAATTGGCTATAGGCTCATGCTTCGTATACGTCAAATGATGCTCTGAGTCTACCAGGAGGGGTTGTAAAGAAATTCAAACATTTTCTTGACAACTAAAAACCATAAAGAGAGCATTTATTGAAAGTAAAAGTTTGATCAGCAAAAACATACAGGATCAGCCCATTTTGCAGAGATGGATTCTGCTATTTTCCTCCTCTGCTCAGCTGACTTTGGTGCTCTCCTGCTGCCAACCGGCCTGGGCGTTTTTTTTCGTTCCTCAACACTCTTCAGCCACTCCTTTTTAAGTTCTTCATTCAAGATTTGGTAGGAGTCCAACTGCAGTTCTTCCTCACCTTTATAGCCTCGTCTTGAAGCTTCAGCAATTAAATTCTGCCACTCAAAGTAGCAAGCTTCCTGTAATACCAGCTTCTCACGACGTCTTTGCCACCCCATTCGCACTCCAACGGCAATTTTTATCCTTGTTTCTTCACTGTGGCATCACAAAGAAGGGGGCAATTGAAATTCAATGGCTCATTGCATATTCAGATAGTATCAAGTAACTGTACAACCCAGATCATAAACCATAAAAATAAACAGAATGGGATGAGGATGACACCTACCTCTGAGAATGGCCAAGCTTAGCCAACTTCATTTTTACCTGCATAAAAAAGGAGCAAAAATTATGAAGAGAATATAGTGGTCAAAAAGTTATGGGGTATTAATTATCCTAGATAAATATTCTGTTCAAGATCGACAGCTTGAATCCTAGGCTGTGAAACACTGTCCATGTTTCAGAGTCCTGGCTACCATAAAAGCTGAAGGTAATAAGATGGATTATAAATCATTCTCACTAAGCTCTTTTTAAAATAAAAAAAATAGAGACCTTGGTGACTACTAGGCCAACCTGTAAGTAACACATTAGGGTCCTTCCCCAAGAATATGCATTCTTTTTCTTTCTAAAATGTCTAACCATTCTTACATGACTTCACCTTAGGATCCTGCATTGCAAGCCATGTTCGCTCCTTGATTCGTCTAAGGGTCTCTGCAAACAACATCCTTATTAAAAGCAAACGGCAAATCCTGAAAGCGAATAGAACAGAAGGTGAGTGTTGTTAATGTTACCAGCACTGTGCTTTCTCCCTTTGTTCCACGGCCTGTTTCCTTTATTCGCTTTGGAAATCCTGTCTCGCCTCAACCTCTCCCTGTCATCCACTTCTCCCAAATCCCCACTGGAAGATGCAAGCTCAGCACCCACTTGAGATTTCTTGAACTCGGCCCGGTCCACATCATGAGCCACACGCTTGGATTCAAGAGTAGCAACAGCTCTAATGAAGAACCCGCGCCTGGAAATCTGAGGGAGGGCACAGAAGCTCAGCCGTTTCCAAGAACAAAAACCCTTGTCATTCCCAAAAGCAAGTGAGTTGTTAACATGAAAACATGATTGGGCATCGAAGCCGCGATGAAAAGTGCGGAATGCAGGCTGAGCAGTAGAAATCTCAGATGAATTAAAGATACGTAACAAAGGCATGGGAGCTCATTCAGCCAAAATCAGCCACCGGAATTCAGCAATTGACGGAAGCCAGTTGAGGAATTGGCATTATAATCGTCTCTGTTGGAATTGTTGGATTAGGGATTAGGGATTATGGAGCAGAGACAAAGCCAGTGAGAGCCTGAACCACACAAGGAATGAGCATCGTCAGGCTGATGCGTTAGATAACGAGCACCGTTGCCGACTCAAAACCAGCCCATAAAAAAGCCCATTCAACTAGAGCCCACTATACAAGTCAAGCCCACCACAGGTTCCACATTGCTTTATCACTAAATTGTTTTTTGCTTTTTTTTATTTCAAATAAATATCTCACTTTACTATTGCTTTTCTTGACTATATGCTTTTTTGTTTAGTGATATGCTTTTTTTTTTTTTTTTTTTTTTTTTTTTTTTTTTTTTTTTTTTTTTAATTTAATTACTAGGGATATTGATTCTCATTTATTAATGTTTGCAGGTGATTGTATACCTTTGGTTAATCAGATGGCTAGAAAAAGTAGCGTGATTCAGTGGGAAGCTCCTCCTCAAGTGTGCTGGAAGCTGAATGTGGATGCTTCTTTGGCTCATGGGATTGGAGGCTTTGGTTGGGTGGTTCGTGATTGGAAAGGGAGGCCAAAGCTGATGGGATCTTGTTCAGGATTCAAAAACCTTTTTGTCAAGGTTTTGGAAGGGATGGTGCTGAGGGAGGGGCTTAGTCACATTCTTCCGTCTGACATCCTTTGGAGGCCCCCTATTATTGTTGAGATAAATGCTTTAGAGGTGGTTAAGGCTTTTTCTGGTGACAATATTGATTATCCTGAGTTTAACAACATCGTTGTGGATGTTAAAGGGCTGATTTCTTATTTTGGGATTGTGAACATTTTACATTGTAATAGGGAGTGTAATAGTGTGGTCGATGTGCTGGCTAAACAGACTCATTTGATGCGCTTTAACATTTGTAGTTTTTCCTCTTATGTGGAGGATTTGTTAGCTTTTTGAAGGGAGAATCTCCTCCTGTTGTTGTCTCCGCTTTAGAGGTTGATTGTTTGAGGTTTCTGGATGTTTTTTAATGAGAAGGAGTATATTGTTTTTTCAAAAAAAATAATTTGGCTAATTCTATATCTATCATTTGAATACATGTTTAGTTGAAAGTTTGGAAATGGGGTTGAATTCAACATTTTTGTCTTGTTTTCCGGAATTTATGGAGTAAATTTATGGCCGAAAGTTCTTTCTCTCGCTAATGCCTCCACCTATGTTTTATTAGTAGCATTTGGATTAAGTTAAAAATAGAGAATTATAATCAACAATAGTTTTTATGTAGAGACATTAATTTTAATATATATCTAAGACCGGAGAATAAATACCAATTTTTGAAAAAAAGCACCATAATTGGAGGAGCACAAAACTTTAGAAAACAAAAAGTTTGTGGGTTGAGGTTGTTGTTTTGTTACTCAAGTGAATCCACTCTCACTTAATTGCCGTTTAATTCCTTCTTCTTCCTCTGCTCTCATCAATCTCGTCGGCAGCCATGGAAGACAAGTTCAAACTCACTCAACATTCCGCCGACTTAGTAACCATTAACCTCCCCGGAACGGTCATCGCCGCCGCCATTTTTGTGCTCTTATTCGTCCTCGTTTTTGCTCTTCTCCTCCAACTCTACGCCAAATTGTTATGGGCTTACATTGAAGATCTCACCCCACTTCCGCCAGAAACTCACCGTCGCCGCCGCCGCCCATTCGAATTCTCCGCCGTCCAAGACCCGAATTCCGGAAGAGGGTTGGACGCCGCCGTCCTCCAATCAATCCCCGTTCTGATATTTCACTCCGATGACTTCAAAGATGGGCTTGAATGCGCCGTTTGCCTCTCCCAACTCGTCGACGGCGAAAAGGCCAAGCTGCTTCATGGTTGCTTCCATGGCTTCCATAGTGATTGTATTGACATGTGGTTTCAGTCTCATTCCACTTGCCCTCTCTGCCGGAACCCCGTCACCGCCGCCGTGGAGACCGGCGAGTCGCCGGAGGAAGATTCTGTATCTGGGTTGTCCTCAGAATCTCCAACTTTCCCTACAAATGTACTGATTTGGGGAAATCAAGTTCTGATCGCTTCCGCCGGAGCATCTTCATCGTCGCCTGCGCCGGCAAGTCAACCGGATGCAGAATTGGCAATTGATGTCACTGAAGAGGATGGAAAGTTGCAAATTCCCAGTAGATTGAGGTCACTGAAGAGGCTTTTGAGTAGGCAAAGAAGATTGAATCTTTGTAATTCAAATTCAACCAATGTTGAAATGGAACAATTGGCTTGACAGGTTAATAACAGAGGTTTCAACAGCTGCTCTGTTTTTTGCTTTTTACCATGTCACAAACAAGTTCAAACCATCAAAACATGTACAAATTTCTTGTAATGAAAGGGAAAGCCTTGTTCAAGAACTCTCCAATTTCTTTAGAATATGATTATATTAAGAAATTTTCAATCCAGCCAACAAGAATATAGTTAGAGTAACATCATGTACGACCTAATCATTGAAGTTGTAGGCCGTAAACCGTTGTTGAATCAAAATCATAAAAATGAAATTTCCAATCCTTTGAATGAGTTTTGATCTGTGTAGTAAGCCATTGAATGTTATTACTTATTGAGGGCTTGTTTCGAAAGAAAAATGAGAAACAAGAAACATAAACAATTATCAAATTCTATTTATCAAAAATTGAAAAAAAAATTGAAAACAGTCATAATTCTGAAGAGTTACAAGAAGCAAACTTGGGGACATAATAGTCTTAACATGTTAAAGCCTTTCAAAATCATCACACACTCAAAACAAAGCAAGACAGAAGATTTCAAAGATTAGCAGCACCGGATCCAAGATGAATTGAGGCAATGTAGGACTATGTAACAAGATAAATAGGACCATAATTGTGATAAGTATTGGGGCTAGTAAGCTGGTGGAGACACATATAAGGGATCTCCATCTCAGTTCGCATACTCGGATTGAAGAGACTTGCAATCGGTCCAGACGTCGAACGGTGTCGGGATCTTCCATCAACGGCCGTGGCTCGAGTGTAAATTGGACCTGAGACATGAACACGTCGTTTATTCGACGTGTGAGGATTTCTTTCTGGTTTGGGAAGAGATTTGGTCCTTTTGTCACTTTTCAACCAGGAGAAGAGTGTGTTTTTCCATGATTTCTTGCTCTTTTTCTCTTGTTCCAACCATTTCCTTCCTGTTTCTTCTTCCTTGGAAATCTTCAATTGTTCTTCTTTGGCATGAATTTTTGCTTCTTCCAAGAACTGGTAAATTTACAAACACAATTCATTAGAACATGGAGATACAAGATGAATCTAAGAGATGAGAAATGAGAAAAGAAGAACATTGTTGAATTACCTTGGAAAAGTTGAGGCGAGGATCAAAATCATCAAAACAAGAATTATCCATCTCAAAATCTGGAGAAACAGATTTGTTCATAAAAACAAAACACAGCCAACCAAACAACTAAAACAGTCCAAAAACTATAGGTAGAAGACAAGAAACAACAGAGAATTCAGACACATGAAATTAGGGATCAGCTTTTGTCTGGTTTCTGCAAGTTATTGTGTTTCTTGTGGTTCATGTTTTTCTGCTAATTCTTCAAGTACAAAAAAGAAAAACAAAATAAGGAAGCTTGATTCAGAAGAAATGGCAGGTAGAGTTCAGCAATGAAGCCAGAAAAGCATCAAACTTGAAGAGAAGGAAGTACTTGTGCAACTAAATCAAAAAAGGCAAAGTTTTATTTATTATTGTAATTTTTTATCACTCGAAATCGGAGTTTTCTCTACTAAAGTATGAGACAGGAAATAATAAGAAATTTTACGATTAAGTTCACTTGTAGATTTTGATATTGAGATATTTAAAAAGGCATACCTTAAAGATCTCAAACCTCTACCAACTAAGCTGGTCTCGAGACAGAAAAGTTGAACAACCACCATTGAAGAACTTCATTTGAGATTTTCAACTAGACATTATTTATCTTTCCAAAAGTGGCAGACAGTAGGCAGCTACAAAGAAATCAAGGAACAAAGTTGAGGGAAATGGGAAATAAATAAATTTGTTAGCAACCAATTCTACCAAACATAATCATCAAAGCTAAAGCAAAAAAATATTTGATGGGCTTGCAATATGATTACTTATCCTATGAACACAATGTCTGTCAATGTTATGTTTTCATTACAGTAAAGAGAGGTTGTCCCTTGGCTGTATTAAAACACATATTTAACCCTGTCTACATGTTAAATTATGGTCTTAATGATGGCGATTTCGTCATTTGTAGATAATTTAAGTCCCCATCGAATTATTTACTGTTAATTGATTTACAATCAAGATAAGTTTATAAAGTATATATGATTTGACACGAAGTCTCTGTTATTCTTTTCCTTTTTCGGTAGAATATACCATTACAATTGAAAAGTGGAGTTTAAATAATCGTTATTGTCTTAACTTATAAGCTATAATAAAAACTGGCAACATTAATTACGTTTTTATTAAATTGACGTATATGGTAAGTGCCACTAAGGTGGATAACTAAGGAAAATAACAATTATGAATTCAAATATCTCATCTAAAAATATTGTTGAATCAAAAAATAATATTAAACCAGTTTACCTCAACTACTATAACAAGATAAATCACATGATCCTATAATATTTGATTGAAAAACTTTTATAAAAGACAATTTTTAAGTAAGTGATCACAATATTTAAGTCCTAACTTCTTAGCTCTCTAATCCTCCTTTAGCCACTTCATTTTTGTAAACTCCACAGTTAAATTAAAATATATATTTCACAGAAGAAAAAAAATAGAATATTTGATTTATGGCCCATGGGGATCGAAAAAGCAGTGGAGCGTGAAACGCGGCTAAACTTTGGGATGCTCCGAGGATCTTTCTCCAATCTAAAACCTTAGAAGAAGAAGAAAAATAAAAAAACTTGAATTATTTTAGTGGAACCATGTCCTAGTACATAAAAAAAACATATATAAACAAAGAGGTTTGGTTTTGAAGCAACTATTTCAAACATAAGTGATAACAGCAGATCAATCTATAGAGACATTATGTCAAGTGTACATCAAATATATGAGCACCATCCTTGACTTCCACAAACTAGTCTTTCTACCATTACCTGCGCAACCTTCCACAAAGTAGATCATCACTCAAAATTCATAGACTTACAGATAAAGCACAAAAGCAGGCATCTTCAATTAGACAACCATAAGAAAAATGAGGTAGGAACCAAAATATGCTCAGCTCACCATGAATGAAAGAAGCCCAGTTAGAATGCTGCATTTGTTAAGAACGCGAAGGTTGAAAAAGCGCCACGAGAAAAGGACAGAAAATTTTAGCAGAAGAATAAAACACAGGTACTACAAAGGAATTGTGTAACACCTCAGGAAGAAAAATGAAAAGGATTATTATGTACCTAGACACAGACCACAGAGGATTCCAACTTTCCGGATCACGTCAATTCAATTCAAATTATTTCTACAGACAAGCATGTATGATCATCTTTAAATTCCAACAACTTACAGTCACTCATAGATAAGCAAATTCTCTGCTGTGTCAAAGAATAGTTGTAGTATCAGAAATCACAGTAACAATGAGAAGATAAGCCCCGTTTGGTAACCATTCGGTTTTTTATTTTTGAAATTTAAGCTTATTTGCACTAAAATTCTCTAGAGAAATTTTCATCTTCCCTTGAAGAAAAGCAAAATGGTTATAAACTGGGGCCTGAGAAATCTAAGTAATTGGATATCAAAGAAAAGAAAGCTAAGTAATTTTTTATAAATAATGAGACTAACCAATGTACCGTATGAGAAGACAACTTGAAAAATCTGTTGTATTCTAACTTGAACACGAAAATGAGGAGCTCCATGACCAACACCGAAACAATATCAATAGGAACAAACTTACGCCACTCAAGAATGTCACTGGAAGAAGGACGAGCAACAACGTGTGAAACAGGCTCCTAAAAAAATACAAATAGCAGTCAGCACCAATGGAGGGACAAATACAAAAATATAAATCAGCATTCAACATGAAAACTGTAAATCAAGAGTTGGAACATTCAGTACATCCACGTTAAAGAAAAGTTGTAATAAATTAAAATTTCACTAATGAAGGCAGCCATAAGATAAGCACCAATCTAACATTATATCATCAAGCAAGATCGGCCATAACTAACTTACCCGATACATCCACGATCCATGCATAGTAACAATAGCATTTGAAACAAAAAAAAAAAGCCAAACGAAAGAAAACAAGAACAGAGGCGCATACTTTACAGAGAGCTCTATATTCTTTCTGAAGCCTCTTGATACATGATTTTTCGGCCATTCTGATTCCGCAAAGCTATCAACAAATAAAATCCACCGCTAGTATTCTTTCTTCAACCTCAGATACAACGCCTGCGTGGTGACATAAACAGCAAGCAAAAAACAATTAAGTAGAATAATGCTTACTTTCCCATGAACAAAAACAGCCATAGTTTAAAAACTCTAAAAGACAAGGCATATTTCTGAAATAGAAAGCATAGAATGTGAAAGAATTTTAGTTCAAGAAAATGACCATGCAGCAAATAAACCATATATGCATATAGATGAGTAACAAGACTTTCAATAATAATGATTCAAAGCAAGCTCCCTCAGAACAGGAGAATTTGGGTGCACCTCGGGTAGCACCCCACCATAATATTATTCATTTGAAATTGTATATCTTCTTTTTTCTTTTAATTTTTTTTATAATAAATATAAAATAAGAAAAGAGAGATGGCGTGTTACCCGGTGCACCCAAATTCTTCTCCCCTCAGAATTGTAAGAAAGAACAATGCATCGCCATCGCCATGGCCATATTCAACTGTTAATCCTTGAAATTTATACACTGTTTGCTTTATGATCCATTGAAATAAACAGCAGAATAATGGACGTAATTGGTAATTTGTAGAACAAAAAAGGGCAGCAGAATTGGTGGTGAAATGCTCCAAAACTGCAAGAAAAAATGATCGATCCGCCAAATAAGAATAACAGTAATTAATTGAGAAACCGCAAAAGAAAAAGTCCCAAATTCCAATCGCGAGGAATCAGAAATGAAGACCTAACTGGAAATTACATACAATAAATGAAATGAACCACTAGGGTTTGCAGCAGTGGCAGTGGCAGTGACAGTGGATCCTCAGCTCCGGAAATTCACAAAACGGACCCCAATGGATTCAGATTTCTCATTCATAATTTCTTTTTTTTATAATTGGTTATAAAAGCTTGTTTTTTTAACACCTCAAAAAAAAGTGTTAAAAAAAGAATGTCAAACAAATTCATAGCCATACTCAAAACTCAAATGAAGTATAGCTCTATACCGTGACCTCATTACTAAAAACTTATTAACTATCGGAATTAAAAAATAAATAGAATTTTTTTTTTTTTTTTTTTTTTTTTTTTTCATATTTGTGACTGACTGTGAGAACCAACTTGCAAACTTGTAAGAATTTAAGGTGGTCATATAGATTACTTCATTTTCAAAAAAAAAAAAAAAAAAAAAAAAAAAAAAAAAAAAAAAAAAAAAAACTCCAAATTTCGGTTCACATAAAATGAATCGATTAAAAGTAATAATGCATGCTTATTACTTTATAAAAAAAAGTTAAAATAAAATTGAGATTCCATTAAAATTTGGTGAACAATAGACCTTAACCTAATTTTTTTTCCTCCCCAAACTTGACTAAATTAAGATATGTTTGGTCCATGAAAAAGAGTGGAAAGAAGAAGAGAAAATCAATTTTTACATGTTTGACTCATGGACTTATAAGTTCTTAATAACTTCAACACTTTACTTTACATCACATCGAACATAAATTTATTATCACTTTTCTTTCCTTCCATTTCTATCAAACATAAACTTATCTTCTCTTCCCATTTCATCTCAACTCATTGAAAGTCAAATATGCTCTAAGGTTACTTCCAAATAAGTTTGCACTCTATTATTGAATACACAACCAACCATGCCCCATTTGCTTGTTGAACAACAACAAATGGTATTATAATATAAAATTTATTTGTTTATTTATTTTCCACCCAACTTCTTTGACTTTTTTGAATTATTGATACCCGAACCCAAAAAAAAGAAAAGGCTCCTCCACAAAGACCTTCAAATCCCTTCTCTTCTTCCTCATTTCTCCGTAAAATCCATGGATTCCGTCAACGAGCTCGAACACCAATCTTTTCGCCCAAACAATCGCCGCCGATTCATTGCTCTCGCTGTCTCCATTGTGGTTCTAATCGCCCTAGTCACCGTCGCAGTCGTGACTCCTAAACGAACCCCACCGTCTCCGTCGGCTCCTCCGGCCACTCAGAGTTCGTGCCAGCCCTTACCTCTCGGAATCCGCAACACCGCCGCCGATCCGGTGATTCTCTGGAAGCAGTACCTCCGAGTCGCCGCCGATTCGATGAGTAAAATGGGCGATTACTCATCGAATCGCACAGCCGAAATCGAAATGTGCGAGAAAGTATATTACGAGGCCGTAGAGGTTCTGAAGGAGTTATCGGAAACAAGGCTTTCGATTTTAAACAGAGAAGGAAGAAGCAATGAATACGGGTGGAGTGGGTATTTTTCTACCTATATTTCACCCATCTTGAATTCTTCACAGTTTTTCCTTTTTGTGTTTTCTTATTTTTATTTTTATTTTTGGGAAAAATACAGTTCTTTAATTCTTCGTCTTTGTTTCTCTTTCTTGTTTTTGTCTCTCTGTTATTGTTCCCTTTCTTTTTTTCTTTCATAAAATGAACAATCATCATTACTATTGTACTCTATTATTATGCTTTTTCACAATAATTGAGCTCTGTCATTAAGCTTTTCCACTATACATTTATTGTGCTTTTTTTAGTTACTTCTACGTTTTTTTTTTTTTTTTTTTTACAAATTGGGGGAAGAGATTACAATACCGATTCTTATAATGTTTAACTGGTTTACAATCAAACAATGAAATCACTACGCCACTAACTCTCTCGATCATTTTTTTTTTGAAACATTTTTTGAACATTATTTACTTGTATGTTGATAGGTCACTTTTAAGTAATTGATTTGGTCGATAATTAAAATATATAGTATAATTGATGCTAATATATCACATGATTAGTTTAAATGGTTAAATATAATTTTAAAATACTTAAAATGATGAATTTAATTTATAAAGGTCTTTATAACAATCAAAAAGGTATAACCTGATGAATCACAGACATATAAAAAATAGCCTAGAAAAGATAATATGTTATTTAATCTTTTGGACTCAATAATAAGGTTGGAGAACAAAAGGAAACTCTTTTATAAAAGAGGGACATTTTTTGATCCAGAAATATGAATTATTGACCTTATCACACCATTATGAATGATTTGTTTAAAAGGAAATAAATTATCGGCATTAACATTAATTATTTAGTTAGTATTTTCTCTCTCTATATAAAATTGGTATTTTAACTTAATTTTTGTCAGTAGATATTGATAATATAAAAAGTCAAACAATTTGGGTGGAAAATAAAATACTAATTTAAGAGATTAATAATTATATAATGTGATTTGTATGAAATGGTTACGCGTATAAACTATAAAGTCAGATGTGTATAGTTTTGAAAGAAGAAAAAGTGAGATGTGTATGTTTGATATTTAATAGGGACTGGAATTTAGATGCTGGCCGGGCATTTTATGTATTTACTGCCCAGCCACTGTGGCATTATCACATCCTTCCATATGTTTAATTATATCAGGCCGTCCAAAAACTTTATCATTTTTTTAAAAAAGATCTTAATATTTTCTCTCTCTTCTGCCTTTTCTTCTCTCACACAAACCTAGAACTGTTACACCAAATACGTTAAACCAGCTAGAAACACACACAAGAACATTTTTGGGAAGAATTCTACCCAAACCCAATTCTGAGACCTGCAACTTATGAAATAGGTCAAATCTCCCAAACCCGTCTTTATATTAGCTCACTTTGGTTTCTACCCAAACCCCATTCTTGAAGATTACGGTATAGATTTATTATCTTGAACTTTATTCCTAATTACCCGAAATTACCCGAAATTACTCCTCCTCCAAATTACCCGAAATAGGAATGTGCCCGGGTGTCGTTTTTGAAAAGGCCCTTGAGACAGAAAACGACATGTCGGAAACAAGAGGAGGGACAATTGGGTATCGGTCTAGCTACATTTGAGTGATGTTGGATTTTTCACAGATTTTGCTTCTTGGGTTTGGTTATTTTTATTTTTATTTTTGGGAAAAATTCAGCTTACTTCTTCTTCTTCTTCCATGGGATGAACAATGCAGTTACAGACTGCAAAAGGAATTTCTTGTTTTTCGTTTAGAATTAATTAACAAAATGTAATAACAATTTCTTTTTAGTTAATTGAAGATTCTTCTTTTTCTTACATACCTGTTGGCTGTTAGTGATAGAATTTCCAGGTATGAATAGCGATTTTGCAATGTTTAATAATGTGTATATTCGACTCTTTGCATTCCTGCACATTGGGTATAAAACCTTAATATCCACTCTTCTTAAATAAATATTGAATATTGTTTTTAGTCGGGATTGCATTAGAAAGAACACTCCAAACTCCCTTTTAATTTTAGGAGAAATAGTAATCTCCCAAAACTCTTTCCAACAAAAATGAGAGTAACTTTAGAGTTAGAAGTGGACTCCTTCTCTTTAAAAGCCAAATTGACAACAACATGAGAAATACTTCTTTCATATTGTTTGGTTATTTACTCCTCCTTTTTAAACTTGTTTGGTTATTTAGTTATGAGAAATACAATTCCCTCGGAGGAGAGTCATTCTTATATGTATATATATGTAGCACCATTTAAAGCTACAAATTTTTAAAAAAAAACTAAATTAATAACCAAACAGTAGGCAAATATGAAAGAAGTTGGGTATGGCCATGTAGGCAAGCACAATCCGCGCCATCAAATAGGCATATCCATCCTGCTCCTTGGGCCCATGTGTTGTACATATTACATAATACATATACATCCCATTAATTATATACTTTATATTTTTATGAATCCAACCTCTTTTTTTTTTAATTTTTTAATTAATGACATTCAAAGAGACAATACAGCGGAAATTGGATCACATGAGTCCAACAGAGGAAACAATAATGCGTACATCACACACCCAGCCAGGGCCAGCTACATCTTTCACGCCGTGTTTCCACACTTTTTCTTTTTATTAAATATCCATTTTCCCTCCCCAACTTTCCAACGCTAACAATCTAGTCTTTATAGCCGATCAGTTCAATTACTCCACGGTATAAATGTACGTACAATGAATAAGAGGTTAATAAATGAGAGTTAAATACTAATTTTCGAGATCATAATATTAAACTGTATTTCCACCAAACAATAAAATCGTCAAATTACTGTTCTTAAGATTGAACATGTAATTATGACGTTGAATTAGTTTACAACTAAACAATAAAATTAATACGTCAATCACCTATTCAGTTCATGTCTTACCTGTTAAAGTTTAGGATTATAAATAGTGTAACAAAATTGCTATAAAATAAAGTTGAATAGGTGTTAGGTGAAAGGAAACTTCTCCCATCAAACGCGTGAGAAGAATATGAGTTGTTATGTTTAAATTTTCGTAACCCATGCAATTAGTAGTAATAAACTACATTTAGCTGAAAGAGAAACCTTCAAAGATTATTGAAAAAGAGGGGAAAAAAATATGAATTTGGCCGTGTCACATTAGTCCTAATTATTTAAAAACAAACATATTAGAAAATGTCAAATGAAAAATTGAATGGCATGTTTATTATAAATTGGTAACATTTTTCAATTTTCGTCCTAACGTGCCATTTGGCTTCTTCCGCACTACATATCTAACCTAATGCGCATAATCAATGACCAATTTCATACTCATTGAACTAATATATATATTTAAAAATATTTAAATGGTGGAAAATTACATGTCACTATTGATAGACCAAGCCTTTTGCTTTGACTAATATAGTACGTTTGAATAAAGTTATAAAATACACAACTAAAACTCTAGCTCTTATTGTCAAATATAATGTTGCAATCACTTTTTATTTATTTATTTATTTTTATATTATTATTCGCGTTAATCTCAAAAATATTATTATTCGCGTTTGAAAGCTGCGCAAATTATATTCTAAAAATTGGTTCTGAAAAAAAAAAGTTATATTCTAAAAAGAAAAAAAAGTTGTTGGATAATTTTAAAATTTTGATGCAAAAGGAAAAAAGTGAAAAAGATTCATGTGATCCCTTTTATAAAGCCAATTCCCACAGTTTGCAACCTCCATTCTCTTTTCTGTTTTTCAATTTCCAAACCCTAAATTCTTCACCTCATTTCTAAAGTTGCAGAACCCCAAACCCCAACGCCATGGATTCCGTCAAGTCCTTCAAGGGCTATGGCAAGGTCGACGAGCTCGAACAGCAAGCTTTCCGTCGGAAAACTCGCCGCCGATTCATCATACTCGCCCTCTCCGTTATTCTTCTAATCTGCATTGTCATCGGCGCCGTGGTCGGAATCGTGGTTCACAAACGGAACTCTTCGTCTTCATCGCCGAAGAGCACGCCTCCTCCCACGGAGCTCGCTCCGGCAGCCTCACTCAAAACTCTCTGCAGTGTGACTCAGTATCCGAGTTCTTGCCAGTCCTCTCTCGAAAACTCCAACACCACCGATCCGGTGTTTCTCTTCAAGTTTTCTCTCCGAGTCGCAACCGACTCGCTCACGCAACTCGCCGATTACTCCTCTAAGCTCAATTCCAGCACCGCCGATCCGAATCTCAGAGCCGCATTCGGAGTCTGCCAGAGCGTATTCGAAGACGCGATTGAGACGCTAAACGACACCGTTTCGTCGATGGAAGTAGATCGAAATGGCGAGAAGTTCTTGTCGCCGTCGAGGATTGAAGATCTGACAACCTGGCTGAGCACCACCATCACCGACCTAGAAACCTGCCTAGACGCGGTTCGAGATCTGAACCAAACAGCGGTTCTCCAGGATTTGCAAACGGCAATGGAGAACTCCACCGAGTTCACCAGCAATAGCTTAGCGATTGTAACGAAAATCCTAGGGGTATTGTCGAATTTCAACATTCCAATCCACCGGAGGCTGCTGGAATTCCCGGAGTGGGTGAGTTCCGGCGACCGGAGGCTACTTCAGGCGAGTAATGCGACGGCGCACGTGACGGTTTCGAAGGACGGGAAAGGGAATTTTGCGACGATTCAAGAGGCCGTAGCGGCGGTGCCGAAGAAGAGTAAAGAGAGATTCGTGATCTATGTGAAAGAAGGAATATACGAAGAGAATGTGATTCTGGATAAGAGCAAGTGGAATGTTATGATGTACGGAGATGGCAGAACCAAAACCATTGTTTCCGGCCGCCTGAACTTCGTCGAGGGCACGCCCACCTTCTCCACCGCCACTTTCGGTAATCCATTTAATGACCTTCCTTTCATTAATTTTTAATTGAATTATTCCGCGCACTCTATTGAATTTTTAGGAAAATTATTTATTTAGTTTTATTTTTGTTAGAACCAACCGTAAAAATTGATGGTAATAGTTAGCCTACAATGATTTTAATCCATAAATTCGTAACTATTATTTACAAAATCAATTTTTTTGTTGCTTTGTTTTTTTGTTTTGAAGTTAGCAATATTGGGGAGGAATCTTAAACTCACTATTTAAGATTTGTAATTCATAATTTTTGAAGTTAACGATATTTGTGATAGAGTTTAGAGAGATTTTCGTGTAATTAGCCCTTTAATTTACTTTTGTAAAATGATCCATGTCTGCCACGTCATTGTTCCACTTTCCCAAAAGGCCAAACTACTTCGAAATCCAAGGACAATTAGTGTGAGCTGTGAGCCAATTCTCCTTATCGTCAGAGCCCAGATGGCCTACGTGGCAGCCATGTGAGACCCAATTTCTCAGAAATATCTACTAAACAACCATATTCCTCCTGTTCAAACTACGTTCTTGGTTTTTCTAAAAAAAAAATACTATGTTCAATGTTGATTTATTTATTATTATTATTTTTTTTAATATTTATGACTGTTCGATAAGTTTTCGTGCATCTTGACCATTATCATAAAAAATTAATTTCTAAATAGGTGGCTGGCTATGATGTTCAATCTTAATTTAGAAATGATTTTTAAAGGATTTCATGGAGCGGGCACTAGAAGATTAGGGTCTTCAACTAATATGCTTCTTTGAGAGTCCAAAGTTTGAAGCTAGAGTTTGAGTCTTAGATGATGAATGTAAGTGCCCGAATGTAATCTTCAAGGGATGCTTAAAGGTTTTTATATTTTTTAAATGTTGGTAAACCCATATAATTGTCAAAAGGAGGCTAACGTTTTTCCATTCCCCTTATTTGTCTGTTTTCATCATTTTTGTTCGGTTTTGCAGCTGTGGCTGGCAAAGGCTTCATTGGCAAGGACATGGGCTTCGTCAACACGGCCGGCCCGGAAAAACACCAGGCGGTCGCCTTCCGCTCAGGCTCTGACCTCTCTGTAATGTACGGATGCTCCTTCGATGCCTATCAAGACACACTCTATGCTCATTCCAACCGCCAATTCTACCGCAACTGTGACATCACAGGCACCATCGACTTCATGTTCGGCAATGCCGCCGTCGTGTTCCAGAGCTGCAACATCCGGCCGAGGCAGCCACTCCCAAACCAATTCAACACCATCACAGCCCAAGGCAAAAAGGACATCAATCAAAACACCGGCATTTCCATTCAAAAGTGCACTTTTTCGGCCTACAACGACAGTCTCTCCGCCCCGACTTACTTGGGGCGGCCATGGAAGGAGTTTTCGACCACCGTGATTATGCAGTCGGAGATTGGCGGGTTCCTGCACCCGGTTGGGTGGAAGGAGTGGGTCAGCGGGCAGGACCCACCCAACACCATATTTTATGGGGAGTATCAGAATAAGGGACCTGGATCGAACGTGGATAAGAGAGTTAAATGGCTTGGTTATAGACCTATTCTTTCTGATGCCGATGCCGGAAAGTTCACCGTGGGCACCTTTCTCAACGGTCAGGATTGGTTGCCGGACGATGTAAAATTTGATACATCTTTATGATGATGAACTCATAGAAGAAGAAAAACCACACGTTGAGATGTTTTCAATTAATATATATATATTTTTTGATTCCCTGTTAGTAAATTTATGTACACTTGGTTCGTAAAAAAAGGTTGATTTTGGCGATTGAGACATAATTGGATATCTGGTTTATAGAAGTTATTCATAAATGTGGAATTGCTGTGGATAGAGGGATTAGTTCTTGTTTCAATGAGAAGAGGAAAACATATGGTTAGAAAAAAGAAAGATAAAATTCAAAATTAGTGATAGAATGACTCAATTTTAATTATTTTTGTATGTCTTACTGATATTAAAAATAAATAAATAAAATAAAGCAGTGGCGTAATTATATGGTAAGTAATAGCATTGAGAATAGGAAAGAAATACTTGGTGTAGAGGCAATGGCGTGTAGTGCAAGGCAAGAAAAAATGTTGGGAAATTTTGGTATAAGATGATGATGGATTTGTTATTAATTGTTGACCATCTGTCTCCCGCACAGTCCGCTGACAATTGCTGTATTAAAAAACTCCATAGAAAAAAAAAAAAAAAAAAAAAGTTGCCTTTCAGAGTTGGAGAAATCTCCCTTTTTTTGAATCTTGGATGAGGAAATACGGTCGCGTTTACGATCTTGTTGTGAAAAGGAAAAGATTATTGTCTTCTTCTTCTTGTTGTAGTAGGCCCATTCTGGATCACCCATCATCATCTTCTTCTGCACCCATGTCGTCCTCTTCCACTCATCCTGTTTCAGTTGCCACCATCAACCAAA
The DNA here is from genome assembly GCA_037832685.1 of Sicyos baderoa. Lineage (NCBI taxonomy): Eukaryota > Viridiplantae > Streptophyta > Magnoliopsida > Cucurbitales > Cucurbitaceae > Sicyos > Sicyos baderoa. Next base: position 6,982,533 of record JBBMEF010000018.1, on the reverse strand, counting down.
AGGTATCATTTCCCAACTGCCCCATTTGGATTTCATTTCTCTTCATTTGTTTGCTTATTATTAATCACTTCATTTTGATATGTATTTTGATATATATTTACTCTGATTTTCTATTCCAGGTGCTTAAATGTGAGTATGCTGTCAGAGGTGAGATTGTCACTCTTGCCCAGGTAATAATGTCATGTCTAAACTTCTACTACTAATCATCACGAATTGGGGTTCCAAGTTGTTATAGGTTCAATTCATGGTTAGCAAATAATTTTCTATTAATTTTCTTGATATCTAAATATTCTAGTGTTACCTTGTTAGGCGGTGTGTCCCATGAGAATTGTCGAGATCAAACTTCACACTATGTTTTTGGGTCATACTATATATATATATATATATATTTGTGTGGATTCCACCTAAGTTTCCATACTACATTTTTTCAGTTATGAGACATTGTGACTGGCTATCACTTGGGGTTATATAGACTCCTATATTTGTGTAAGAATAGAAGCCTAAGATGTATGAAACCTATGAGAGCTTGCAAATTTTACAAGTTAAATTTATGTTTCATTTCGAATAAACAATCAATCTTCTCTTACTACTCGGTAAATAGCTGCATTTGTTGAATTTCATCAGCTTGGTGTGGTATTTTCTTCGTGTAAGAGTTTTTTCTTCCACTTCTTCTGCAGAGATTACAAGAAGAGTTATTGTCTAAGCCTGGTTCACATCCTTTTGACGAGGTATGTTATGTATATTTCTTCTAACAATCCATCACAATGTTGTTTACTTTTTGAGTTTGATGTCCTTTAACTAATCTTTGATAGTGTACACTTTGTTAGTATTAATAAAAAAAATGTGAAAGTAACTGTTATAACTTACATGTGTTCAACTACTAATTGAGCGCTGTCTTATTGGAAGTAGTGAAAATTCGCTTCAAACAGGCTTTGATGTTGGCTTTCTATGTAAAGCACATAACCTTGGCGCTACATCAATTCGTTTTTTTACTTTTATAAACGTAACGTTGATTTTATTTCATGCAGATACTCTACTGCAATATTGGAAACCCTCAATCCCTTGGTCAGCACCCAATAACTTTTCTCCGTGAGGTTTGTTTGCTCTTTTTCTCAGTAAAATTTGGCATTTTTTAACAATGAGTTGAAAAATTATTTTGTTTCTGATTCTTAGGTTCTTGCATTGTGTGATCATCCTGCCATTTTGGACAAGAGTGAAACACAGGGTCTATTCAGGTACTTGAGGTTTTGATCACCTTCTAGAGTGATGTTGGGCTTTAGTATTATAATGTGTTTTTAATTATACCCAATATTGGAAAGTAGGCTGTACCAGTTTACATGCTAATCAATAAGTTTGAAAATGGAATAGTAATTTTGAGATTTTACTTGCTCTTGAACAATGTTTAAGTTATGTTAATGGTTATGTACTTCCATCTTTTGTCCTCTTCCTTTCACCTTTTAAAGTACATGACATTTGTATAAGTAGTAAGCCTTACTCAAAGCTTGAAGCTGAGTTTCCTTCTCCCTACTCAACTACTGAATTTTCCAAACTTCATGCAGTACTGATTCCATCGCGAGAGCTTGGCAAATTCTAGATCAAATACCTGGGAGAGCAACTGGTGCATATAGTCATAGCCAGGTCATTAAAATGTTCATATGAAAAGATATTCTTAAGCTAAGATTTTGGAATGCTGAAGAATCTATTTATTTGCTTCTCTTTTGACATCAGGGTATTAAGGGTTTGCGTGATACAATTGCCGCCGGGATTGAAGCTCGTGATGGGTTTCCTGCTAATTCAAATGATATTTTCCTAACAGATGGTGCAAGCCCAGCGGTAACATCCAATTTTTTATTTAAAACAAATGTGACATTTTTCCATGTTAAGCTTGACTATAATCATGTTGTTCTCTCTTTTGCCAGGTCCATATGATGATGCGATTGCTTATAAGATCGGAGGGGGATGGAATCCTTTGTCCAATCCCTCAATACCCTTTGTACTCTGCATCAATAACTCTCCACGGTGGCTCTCTGGTATTTGAAACTTACAAAATCAGCATTGTTCTAATGTGCTAACTCTTAGCTTACCAAAGAAACTACGTTCTTGAGTAATTGGCAGAGTGCCATAATTTCTTCAGCATACATTTTCGGTCAACTTGTCTTGAGCATTGTGAAGTTTAGAGTTTTATTTGCTTGATTGTAAAGAGTTGAGATAACCATGCAGGTCCCATACTATCTTGATGAAGCAACAGGGTGGGGGCTGGAAATTTCCGAGCTCAAGAAGCAGTTGGAGGCTGCCAAGTCCAAGGGTATAAATGTTAGGGCCCTGGTCGTAATAAATCCCGGGAATCCCACCGGACAGGTGCTTGTCATGCTGCCACTTCATATCTTTTGGATAAAGAAAAATGTCCCTTGTTAGAAAATTTATTTTGTTGTAAAATGCCTGCAGGTTCTTGCTGAGGATAACCAGCGGCAGATTGTGGAATTTTGCAAACAAGAAGGTCTAGTGCTTCTTGCAGACGAGGTTGGTATATCTGATTATACATTTTAGACCAAAGGATGAGATTTTGGTTTTTAAGCTGTGCAAAATTAATGTATCTTTGTTACTTCTTACAGGTATATCAAGAAAACATTTACGTTCCTGATAAGCAGTTCCACTCTTTTAAGAAGGTTTCTCGGTCTATGGGCTATGGCAATGAGGATATTTCATTGGTATCTTTTCAGTCAGTCTCTAAAGGTAAAATTGCATTGCCTTTTGTTATCTGAAACATGGTTTTGGATGAATCTTATAGAATGAATCGTTTTCGAATATAAGGAGCAGTTGTATATTTATGCATGATGTAGGTTATTATGGTGAGTGTGGAAAAAGAGGTGGTTACATGGAGGTTACTGGATTCAGTGCTGAGGTAAGGGAACAGATATACAAAATGGCATCAGTGAATCTGTGTTCTAATATTTCTGGCCAGATTCTAGCAAGCCTTGTAATGAGCCCCCCCAAGGTAATTTCCGTTTCGTTCTACCTAACACGTTTTACATTGCTTGCATTCTCATGGTAGGGAGGGACAAAATGGGAATATTTTTAGTTAAAAAATTAGAGGCGGGGAATTTGAACACATGACCTCTTAGTCATAGGCTTACATTTTATGGTGTTGAACTATTGCTCCCGTTGGTGGACAAAATGGGAATAAGGTTTATATATTTCTCTCCTTCAAGACCACGATTTGAACATATTGGCATTTGGATGGGCATGTGTGTTTGGATTGCGATTTGAAAGCTTTTGGCTAATTTGACTTTGTATTATGATATCAGACATTGCATGTTCTTGTCAACTTCATGTTAAGCAAACTGTATTTATATATCTATTATGCAGGTTGGCGATGAGTCTTTTGAATCATATACTGCAGAGAAGGATGGAATTCTTTCTTCACTGGCAAGACGTGCTAAGGTTTGTAAATTAATTTAGACTATTAAGTTTTGGTTGGTGCAATTTTTTTTTTAATATGTTTAGGAACATTAGCTTGGACAAACATGTACTTTCATATACGTTATATGAGTGACAGATCCACACTTGCATATGGTTAAGGAGTTTATTACAGAAAATGTGACAACATATTTGCCTCCCCACCAGCTGCCCTTGCCCTGATTTTACTTTCACTTGTTACCGTAGGCACTTGAAGATGCTTTGAACAGCTTAGAAGGTGTGGAGTGCAATAAAACTGAAGGGGCAATGTATCTGTTCCCCCGAATTGACCTGCCCGTCAAGGCAATCAAAGCAGCTGAAGCTGCAAATACAGCTCCTGATGCATTCTACTGTCGTCGCCTCCTTAATGCTACTGGCATTGTCGTTGTCCCAGGTTCTGGTTTCGGCCAGGTTAGTTTTGTTTGTTTTAATCATGCCAAGCCAAGTAGACTATTCTACCACGAGACATAATAGACTAGAGAGGCCTTTGATTCATCAGCTAATAGTCTGTCTGTCTTTTTTGAAGGTCCCTGGTACCTGGCATTTTAGATGCACCATACTACCTCAAGAGGACAAGATTCCAGCCATTGTTTCACGTTTAATAGAGTTCCACAAACAATTCATGGAAGAGTTTCGTGATTGAGTTCCTGATGCAGAAGCGATAAAAAGTACTATGAAACCCATTCCCTAAGTTTATGAGGTTGTTTTGTTAGCATGCTCAATTTTGAATTCTGAAACTGAGTTTCCCAAAACCAAACCATATTGAAGTTGTTTCAAAGAAAGAATAATATGTTGTTGAAACTTTAGGAAAGTGACACTCTTCCATTTCTTTGAAGAAACAACCCAACATAAATAAACAAGGAAAAAGAAAAAAAGAAAAGTTTGTTTGTTTTTTAAGATGAAAGGTGATGGTACAAGTATTAAAGTGATTTTTTTTTTTTGAGTACAAGTTGGGGGAAGGGGATTACAAATATTGATTCTAAGGATCGAACTCGTGACCATGGTGTTGAATTGAATTTTAACCAAATAATGAAACCACTAGGCCACTAACCCTTACGGTTACAAGTATTAAAGTGATGGTTGTTGTTGTATTGTAGTGAGTGTTATGGATGATGGGTAGGGAAGCAACCACAAGAATGGGAGAGCCAGGACAAGTTGTTGGCTTGTTGTTGTTGTTGTTGATGTGTGGCTTTCTGAATGTGATCGGAGTGCTGTTGCCTGGCTACTTCTCTCCATTCCTCAGCTTTTCTATGTACTATTCCCAATCTCTTCATCTGCTTCTCCTCTAGATTTGATCTCATCCTCTCTATTTTCACCTGCATTTCCATTTTTTTTGTCTGTTACAATTTAAATATGTTCCCTACTGCAATGAATTTCAATCCCTAGGAGGGGGTGGGTTTGGCTGAATTATAACAATCCAATCCTTATTTGGGACCACTAATTATAATAATCGGTGGGTTAGTCTCGTATAATAATCCTTATTATGATAGTAAAGCTTAAAAGACTCTTGTTTACCATATTTAGTGAGGATTTAGCTTAAAAGGTTATTTTGAGTAGTTAAACATTGAGAGTTGTAGTCAAAAACTCGTTTGGGTATAGATTTAAAATGAGTAGTTAAAAAAGTAATGACAAAAAATGAGTTATTTTGAAAGATTTGAAATGAATGATTAAAATTGAGTGGTTAAAAATGATTGTGTAGTTATAAATAAATGATTAGAAATGAAAGTTACTTTTAAAAGTAAAAAAGAAGAAGGGTTAGTAAAAACTCATTTGAATGAAAGTTTTTTAGGAGTTAGTAAATCCTCCTTAACTATGACAAACAAACAGCCCTTTGGAGTTGGAATTTGAAGATCATTAAATGTAGGGAGTGTAGGTAAAGAGTCATGTTGGAGTTAAATTTGTGGTCAAAACCAAAATGTCAGCTTAATTGAATAAAAAAAAGGAAAACCACTTCAAAATCATTAAATTCTAACAGAAACGAATAGAATCACTAAAACTGAACTGACAGACTTGTATGTATGCACATGAAAATAGTCATATTACAGTTATTTCACTCAACTTTTTGAAATTTCATACCTAACTAATATTTTTTGTTTTGAAGTTAACATTATTTCGAACCTTCGAATGTGTAATTTCTTATTCTCGGTTATTTGAAGAATCCCTTTGTTTGCTATATATAATTTTTTTAACAGCTATCCATGTCTAATATTTTTTAATTTTAAAAATATATAAAAAAAAATTTATATATCATAATTTTGTATTTTTATTAAGATGGGGCAGTTTTTCAAAATTTAGGAACTACATCTAAAAGTTGAGAAAATAAACTAGCCTGGGCTCACTCTACTATGTCATTCAAAAACTACAGCTTTACTACTTTATTTGCTCATTGAAGCTTGTTTTGTAATTAGATAGAACCTTTTTGTAACTATTAATTCATGAACTTTATCTGTTAAAAAAAACACCAGTAGAATATTAAAATTGACTGGTCCACCCAAACGAATCCTATTTTTCTATTTTTTTTTTTTTTTTCAAATTCGGTTTTGGTGTTATGTTGTATTTTAATGAAAGCATATGCAGATACGAGGTGGACCGGTCAAGAAGCCACCAGACACAACCCCACGACTAAGTGGCCTCAACCTTGGCGGATGGCTCGAGAAATTATAATAATAATAATAATACAAATAAAATACTTGTTTTGATTATTGGTTACCTCAAGTTTCTTGGATTGAGCTTCTGCTTTTGCATTTTGCAGATTCACCCAAGCCTGAATCTTTGCTTCTTCCCTCTGATATCTGAAAATTCATAACAACAAAACTCTGTATAATCAATGGTGAGTGAAAATAAAATGTAAAAGAAGATCACAAATTGTTGTTACCTGTTACACCACTTAGTTTTCTCCTCTTCTTCCCAAGCTGCAGCTCTCGAATCCGATATACTTTTTCTGCATTCATTTCCGGTTTCGAAGTGTCTCAAGCTTTTGGAAATTTCCTCCTCTTCCTCTTCCCTCGAACTCCAATTCGACGTGACCGAATTGTATTGGCATGGAAGCTGAAGCTTAGCCAAATGGCATTCCTGCAACTGGGAAATGTGGATGGTGGCGCTGCTGTCGCCGTTGTCGCTGTCATTAACTAGACCGAGCGGCCCGGATCTGCTTGCGGGCGTGTTGTGTCGAGCTGGGGAAGTGCTCATGAATGGAGTTGGGCATCTTGAAGTGGTGGAACTGCCTAGAGGAGTCATCTCTGTTCCAATGTCTCTGTGTTGAACCTCAACAATGGTGCTTGCAACTTTCATCTTGTTGATGGCTGAATTGTTGAACAAAAACCCTTCTTTGGTTGGCAAATTTGGCTCTACATTGTCCATAAACTTATCTGTAAACAATCAAATTAGCAGAGTTTTAGCAGAAAAAAGGCTTGAAAGATTTGGAAGTTCTATAAACAACCTGCAAGAAAAGGTTGAGAAAAGTAGAACAACAATTTAGAAAGAAAAAGGGTGTCTTTGTAAAGCTGAAAATCTAAAGTGGAAGTGGAAAGATGGTACCTTTCAGGTGCAAATCAGCAACTCTATTGAAAACCCCTAAAGGGTTACTGTTATTTTTCACTAAAGTTGCAGATTCAAGAATGTTAGAGACTGGTTTTGAAACCTTTTCCTCTGTTTGAGGCTTGAAGTTTTCACATTGCTTTAATGGCTTCAATGAGTGAGCAGGGGAGTCATTGCAAGGGCTACAAACAAGCCATTTCTCAGCTTCATCCCACTTTGAAGGAAAGTTTTTTCTTACACTGAAGCCAAAAACAGGCCTGCCAGGAGTTGAAGGAGACTCGGTGACTCGTCTTTGCGTCGCCGAGTTAACTCCATCTCTTGTTCTCAGAGTTGTCACCATTGGTAATGACTTGACAAACTCTGAAGTTTCTTTGAGGTTGAGCTTGCAAAGTGGATCATGGAAGGTGTCTGCAAAAGGGTCATCTTTGGTTTTGCCATAGAAGCTTCTCCTGCCCTCCAATGGCGGTTCCTGAATCAGACAAAACAAGAAACAACCCATCAAGAGATTGCAAGAAGATAACCAAATTAATCAAACAGAGAACAAAAAAAAATAGAAGGATTTGACAATGATTTACCCCATTTGATTCAAATATGGGAGGAGATTGGAAGTATTTGGGAGGGGGAAGATCCATTGCTTTCAAAAATTGTAAAATGAAGAGCAGAAAAAGAAACAGAAAGCAATGAAGATGATAAAGATGATGAAGGATGTCTCTATCTCCTTTTCTTCAAAATGTGTGTGTTCATCATTTAGATATATAAAGCAGTGTGGCACAAGAAAGTGACTGTTCTTTTTACAGTCAAACAGACTTCTCACTGTCCCCACTCAAAAGCATTGACTCCTTGAAATAATGCTTAAAAATATATGCAGCTACTCACATGGGGTAGCCTGTAACACCCAAGCTTAGCCAACCCTCTCTATATCTTTATATTCTATATATCTATGTGTTTAGATGCTTTTGAACTATGTTACTATACAACTACTTAGTTCGATGTCTTTTCCTGGATCAACGAACATGGATACTCTCTTAAAACCCTAGACTCGTTTGACCAAACGTGGAAATACCCTTTTAAAACCCTAGATTCCTTTGATCAAACATTTACATTTTATCTTCTTAAAAAAAATTAATTATCTCCTTTGTCCATGAATATAACTGATACAACATTAGTGAACCACATTAATCGATGTATTTTTTGTCTCCTTTTTTGTATTACATAACTATCTATATATATATATTCAAAATGAAGGCAGAGGGATAAAGGAGACGAAACAGTACTTCCTCCAAGGGAGGGAGCTAAGAGGATAAGGTTTCTTGTGAACAATATTAAAATACTGAGATTTCAATGCTGATATCAATTAATCTTTCATAATGATATTGAACCCTTTTATGGGTGGTTGGATACTGTTTAAGGGTGTATTAGGTCGAGTTATGATAATTCAAAGACAGTTAAGCATAATCCTACCAACAAGAGCGGAGCTCAATTGAGATGATGTGCGACTCGATAATCGAGATGCTTCCGATTCCAATCTCCCACCCCAAAAATATTGTTGGACTGAAAAAAGTTCACAATCCTTCCTCCAATATTACCATGCTCTAGAATACCTCCTTTGATTTACAAATATAAATTTTGAAAGTTGAGGAAAAGGTAAAAAAATCTATAGTTTCTTCTCTGCCTGTGCTATTTTGTATGCTTTTTAGGAAGGTTCTTAAGAGTTATAGATGGGATTTGCTTAAACTTTATAAAAATGTGTTTGGTTTCTATGAAAAAGCTGGTTTTGTCCTGTTTTTCATTACACAACAGTCTATGAGCATAGCCATTTGTTCTGTATTTTGCTCTCTGTTTCCCAAAGATGCTCATCTCCACCCGACAAGATTTGTGGTCACAAAAATTATTCTGACATTTTTAATTTCATACAAGGAATTTAATTTGGCTAACAAAATAATGCTATACTCTACACTAAATTCCCCCCTTCTCTTCCAATTTTGTCAGTCTTGGGGAGGTGTGAAATTGGAATCCAATAAAATATATATTTATTTATTGTTCAATCTTAAAGTAAGTCCTTTTGGATACCCAAGTTGAAATCAAATTTTTGTAGAAGAAAAGGTTGAAAGCATATTACAAATACTCAAAATAGACACAAAAACCTTAATCAAAGTAATGTATTTCTAGCTATTCACAAAAACTTATTGTCTAAACTTTCGATTTTGTTCTTAGTAACTTTATAAACTAGAAAGTGTTGGTTAATAGAAGCCAAATCAATTTTTTGTTTCTCTTCATATGGCCTAACAAAATGTAACTTCCAATACTTTTTTAATCATGTGTTTTTAATAAGAAAAAGCTAGAGAATGATGTCATTCATATTAATCAAACACACACATATATTCATATTAATCAAACACACACACATATACTTCTCAAGTAAAATAAGTTTATACTTTTATTAATTTGTAAAATTATTGTTAAAATGTAAACAAAGTTGTCACACGTTGATTAAGAAAGTAGAAAAATCATAGATATAATATATTTTGGGTCAAATAAACACCAAAGCTACGAGGGTACTATATAAAGTGGACAATATCATATCAATGTGAGGATTAACAAGAGAGATTGTCATCGTTTTCTATTGGTATCAGATACATACTCCTGACTTAACCACGATGGTAAAATTCTAATTTGGTGTAGGACAAAGAAGTTTTAAGTTGTTGACACATAGTCATGGCAAAAATCTATGCTAAAAATGTTTATCAAACTAATGGTGTACTTTTTAGACGAAGGGGAATTTGATAGACATGCATGTGCTAGACGAAGTGAGACTGAATATTGTGTACTCTCATGTGAAGAACAGTCAAGGTTGGATGTGTATCCATTACAGAAACCCATACTATCAAACTGTCTTAGGAGAACAAGAGTTTATCTAAATATCTGCTAGATAGGTTGACTATTTGATGAGAGTCTCATCTTTATTCGTGAGAAAGATTAAATTCTTGGAGGTGAACACAAGACAAAACCATAAAATACTTCATGTATTTTGTTAGATGGAAAGATTCTTAGGATGCATATGGATTTGTCTCATAATGATTAAAAATTATGAATATATATTTATATAAGGTTTAAAAATGTAGATATAAAATGATGGTTTGTAGGAAGGCGATAAAGATCTTTCTTATTTATTTAGACTTTCTGTATATATAGAATCTGAGTGAGAGAAAAGAGTTGGAAAAAGAAATAATTTGGCTAACGCCCCATAAAAAGAAGTGCAGATGTGACAAAGACATGCAATGGGGTTACTGCCAAATGATAAAAGACAAAAAAATAAAAAAGGTAACAATAATAATGGATCAAAATTGATTGGTTTAAGTAGAGTTGCATACTCTTACTCATCCCCCAATAATTTCAACAACTTTATATTTGGAAGTAACAAAATTCATCATCATCTTTCTTTCTTTTATTATTTATTTGGGCAACCCCATTAAGGTTTTCAAAATATGTATTATAAATGGCACTCTTTTTTTAAATGTGAGATCATTAGCAACCTCACTATAAAAATAGTCAACTTGTTATACCTAGTTAAATATATAATATTTGGAGGAAGAGGATAATCTAATATATAATCGTCTTAGAGATTTATTAAAAAAATCGATAATTATTTTGTTTTTTATTTTTTGTTTTTTAGAGTTAAGTCTATTCTTACTCAAATTTACTACAAGATCCACCCTTCCTACCATATATCCATATTTTCTTAGAAAAGGAGAATACTAACCAACTTTTAAAAACAAAAACAAACTTTTGAAAGCTATTTTTTTTTTTTTTTTTAAAAGTTAGTTAATGTTGTCTTCTTAAGGAAATATGGATATATGATAGGTAGGCTAGAATACATGGTAGGAAATTTGAGTGAGAATAAACTTAAATTTTAAAAATCAAAAAACTAAGGCCCCATTTGATAACTATTTGGTTTCTTGTTTTTGATTTTTCAAATTTAAGCCTATTTTCTCTCAAATTTCCTACAATTTATTTCATCTTTTTATTTCCTTAAGAAAGTATGGGAAGATCAACTAACTTTTAAAAACAAAAAAAAGTAGCTTCCCAGAGTTTGTTTTTGTTTTTAAAAGTTGGTTAGTATTTTCCTCCCTTCTTAAAGGAAGATGGATAAATGGAAGGAATTGTAAGAATTTTGAGAGATAATAGACTTAAATTTGAAAAATAATAAACAATAAACTAAATAGTTATCAAACTGGGCCTAAATGATTATCAAACATAGTCTAAAGGATTAGATAAGAAAATTGGGTCCCAATATTTTATAATGTGCAAAGTTTGAATGGTCGTTTACTTAAAAAATGCATTTAAGAAGGCTTTGGTTATATTTTGAAAAGCTCAAATTTTTTGAAAAGCTCTCGAATGGCAGGCGCAATGTGCAGATCTCCTCCTTTTGCCCTAAAATCTGTTCCGTCTCTCCAAACTAAACCTGTGAGCAAAGTTTTTACGCTCAAACCTGCAAAATCTCCACTCAACAGAACTTCCAAACTCCAAATTACATCTTCGATGAACAACGATCTGGTAATTAGTAATTTCTCTGTTTTTGATTTCTTATTCTTGGATCGGATCCGTCTAATTGAGTTTCGCTAGGTTTTCGAGGATCGTTCCAATGGCGTGATCTGCTACAGAGACGAGGACGGAGAGATTATTTGCGAAGGATATGACGACGAAGAGCCTCGTATTGAACCAGAGAAGCTTTGGCAAAGGTAGAAACAGATCTGGATTTGAATCCATATTATTCGGAAATTACCTTTTTCTTATAATTTCTTCTTAATTTCTGTATGCCAAGTTTCGGATCCGACGGCGAATTGAAGATCGATCGCCTTTTCCTGCAGCAAAGTCTTGAGTCCGGGCGAATGGCTTCAGCAGTTGAGCTCTGTGAAAATGGAACTTGAAATTTGGTTGTTACGGATTTGAATCATTTTACATATGTACATTTAGATCGTAAATTTAGCATATACTAAATTGTAAAAATCATTAAATCTAGTTTTGTTCATGATTATTCTACCTATCCTCGCTAATGTAAATTACTTTGGAATAAAAACCAAATTTGGAGATTTTAAAATCTGGCTTTCGAAGACGGATGCCTTCACCAATTGGGTTTTTTGAATGATTTCATTTAGTTTAATTAATTAAACTATGTTTACATAGATGGACATAAAATTGCTTGCTTTAACTATGGTTGAATCATTTTTTTTGTTCGTTTCTAAAACTCTTACCCGATAACTATTAAGTGTCAACTTCTACCTCTTATAAAACGTAGTAATCATGAGATTACAAGCTTAAATCTTATCTTTACTATTATTATATCTAAAAAAAAGAAGAAAAAAAGATCCCATAAAAGTGTTTGATGCTTCTTATGACTTCTTTGGCGATTGTGAAGTCATCAATGAATTACCGATTTGATCTTATTAACAAGGAAAACCAAGCAAGAATAAAATATACATTTGTGTAAGTTTATTTTTCTTCTTCTTCTAAAGAGTAAGGTTTAAATCCCAAATTTCCCACCGAATAAATGGGTGACACAATTAATTATCTTAATTGATGTTGATTTATTTCAACTCCACGATAGTTATAGGTTCAAATCCATAAATTGATATTTGAATCTTATCTATATTCTATTGGTCACCAAGTGTATCATTTTATACTTTCTTATAATAATGATATTAATAAATATTTATAATATACAATTTTTCATATATTAATTACGGATTATACAAGATACAATCTAAATTGTAGTCTTTTAGGTAACAGAGATTTGAACTCAACCTAAGCTTTCGTATCAAACAAAATGAGCTTTGGTTTTGAGAAAAAGTAAATATAAAAAAAAGAAGAGAAACCCATTAATAATAAATCCAGAAAATTGTTGTTGTTATTAACCAGAGAGCCCCACTAATCCATTTCTTTTTAGCTTCAACTTAAGAGATTGTGTATAAACCGGAAGAACAATATGTAGGTGTGAATTGAAAATGTTGGGGCGATGCAAGTTTAGTAGAGAGATGGATGATGGTGGCGTATGAGCCTGAGGAGAAAAGAAGCAAAAGGTGTTGATGATGATAAAAGCGAAGAGAAAATACGTAGAAGAAGAAGAATCCAATTGGCGGAGATTTCTGGATTTGGATGTTAGAAGACGAACGAAACATGGGCATTACAAGTTTGAATGAAAATCAGAGGAAAGTGAATTGTTTTGTTGATTGGGAATGATTTACTTATGTTACCAAAAGGAACTTATTATTTGGATTTAATTTTGGCGACTGTGTGTGATGGATAGGGATTAGGGATTAGGGATTAGGGATTAGGGATTAGGGAGAAACAAAACTAAGGTAAGAAGAATATTTCTTATTTCTATTTTGTTAATTTTAATGCCCTAGGGTTTGCTTTTCCACCTCCTCTCTTCCTTCGCTCTTCCCCTCTGATTTTTGTTTTCTATTTTTCTTCATCTTATAGCGCTCCATGTCCTAATTTCCTTCATGGGTTCTTCGATTTCTGCCTTCTGAGCCGCTCAATTTCATCCTGCTTCTTCCCTTGCTGCCCGATTCGTTTGATTTTCAGGTTTTCTCTCATGGGTTTTGCCTTCAATCAACGAATCGCTGAATGTATGTTTACGTTGATCATATTCCGAGATTTTTAACCATAGGGTTGACATTTGCAGTTTGTTTTGCAGAAATTTGTGCTCAAGTGGGTGGCCTTTAGGCTTTAATTGTTGGTGCGCTAAAATTAGAGCTTTTGGACGGATGTGTTTTTGATCTTATAGTCGTTTCTAAGGGGCTTTATAACGATGGCATTGTTTCTACATCAGAATAAGAATTCAGGTTCTTTACTTCTATGACATGGCCTGTGGGTGTTTGTCTCTGAGATTTGTTGCTCAGGCCAGGGCATTGGGCTCTGTTTTTGGTGAAAGTTTGTGTTCTAACGGCTCTACAAGCTACTTGAAAGGTCTCATTGCATGAGGAACTTTGCGTATTGCAATTTACTCCCGGTTCTCTTGTGAATGATGCTTCATTCCGTAGGAGCTGCTAGGCAGACTTGCAGCTTACTTGCTGTCACCTGCGGAAGTGTGCCTAAACTGAAGTGCGAAGAGGATGCTGCTGTGGATAACTTCAAATACCCCTTTCCGGTATTAGTTTCTTCGGGACGATTGGAGGTGCGAATCTGCATTAGTTGTCATTTATATGCTATTTTTATACTCGATTAGAGATGGTTCGTGTCAAAATATTCAACTGCTTCAATTTGTAGGTCCGAGTTCTGACGAATCCAAGTACGGATGAGTTTAGTAGAATTGTAGAATCATGTCAACCGAGCTTCGTCTACTTACAAGGGGAACTTCTTGAAAATGATGAAATTGGGTCTTTGGTTTGGAATGGTGTTGATTTGTCTTTTGAAGATTCATGTGAACTATTCAACATTGCATTGCCAACCACTGTATGCTCTGTCTCCCTTCTATAATTGATGAATTAATACTTGACTTAACCATCTTGATTTTTCTTCTGCTCATTCACTCCTTTTTATGGGGTTGGAGGAATGTATTTCGATAGAATAGATTTTGGTTTTTTTTTTTTTTGGATGAAGAGAATAGATTTTGGTTTTGATTATTCAATCCATTTATTTGCTCAGGTTTATTTAGAAATCCCTAATGGTGGCAGAATAGCAAACTTTCTTCATTCTAAGGTGACGTCTATGAACAAGCATGGCAGCCTGCCTGTCTCAGTTTCTTGAGTGATTTCTTCTTGGTCAAAAGATTTTTATTGAGTTAGATTCATCATTGTGCAGGGAATTCCTTATGTCATATATTGGAACAACACATTTTCTTGTTATGCCGCAGCTCATTTTCGAAATGCATTGCTTTCAGTGATACAGAGGTACTTTTCATACTTTAAGGCTTTGCTCCACTTGCTATTAGACAGACTAGAATTTTTGGTGTGTCTATTTATCCTTCTTTATGTATTCAAGTAAATATGTATCTCAACATTTAGAGTAGAATAGACGTTATTGTGATTGACATGCATACCTACATACATATTCATCCATACACACACATATATAGATATATTGTGCTTCTTATATGAGCTCACCCTACTATGGAGGTTTTTTTGGGTAGTATTTTTCAAAGTGTGAAGCAAATTAAAAAACGGTGAGGACTTGATGAAGTGAAGTGCATGATATATAACAAATATAATTTCTTAAGTCAACATGAAAACCAAATTCACGTTAAGTTTCTCAAGGAAAATTCGTATAATAAACATAAAAATCATCCTTACCCATGCATCTTATTTCTAGCTATCTACATGCCATCATTCTTGTACAAACGGCTGTTGTGGGCACTTTTATTTTACATGTGTTGCGTTTCTTTTACTTTGCCGGATGAACTTTTGTGCTCGTGTCTGTGGAGGGTGATAAGTATTTAATTTTTATTCCACTTGTGGGCTGCAGTTCATCTACTCATACATGGGATGCTTTTCAGCTTGCACATGCTGCTTTTAGGCTTCATTGTGTGGGGAGCAATTATACCCTTCCGGAGAATGCTGACGATATTAGGAGTGATATAGAGCCTCAGATAATTGGAGAACCTCTAAAGATTAACATAGAACCCCCCGAGATAGATGTAGGTGAAGACGAAGATGGTTCTTTAGAAGCCCTCCCTGCCATAAGTATACATGATAATAATGTGACTGCGAGATTTCTCATCTGTGGAGTGCCTTGCACACCTGTAAGCAGTTTTCAGGCATTTGTCTTATATTCATTTGCCATTGGGTACACCTGCATCTAGGTGTGCAGGAATGAGTACCTTTTTAATTATAAGTTATTTTACATGGTTTTCCTTATAGTTTTCATGCTTTCTAGGATGCTTGCTTATTGAGATCACTGGAGGATGGCCTTAATGCCCTTTTGAACATTGAAGTAAGTGTCGCTCAAAATTTTGCAATTCTGGTTGTTTTATGGGTTGTAGGAGTTGGTCAACTTCATTTTTTATGTTAGATCTGTATGAACTGTTGAAACCTGATGTTTTTTGGAGGCATTCCGTTCTTAACTGTCTTTTTTGGTTTTTATGGGTGAAACAGATCCGTGGGAGTAAACTACAGGGGAAGTTCAGGTTAGACTCCTCTTGGAAAGAACTTAACGTTGAAGTATCATTGGAATATATGGTTTGAACACTTGGACCACTTAACACATTTGGTACACCAATTCTATATGTTATCTCTGTGTCATATTAAAGGCTCTTCCTTCTTGGTAGGAAATTAAATCTTCGGTTTAGTGAATGCCAATTGTATATGCTTTATTTAATAATTGTTTTTAACTTGTCATACACAAGACTTGAACCTGGGTCTCTTTCAAGGGAAGGTGATAATTAAACCAACTCAACCACAATCAATTATTGTCAATTGTATATGCTATTAATGCCTTAAACAATATGGTTCAGTGCTCCCCCACCACCTCTTCAAGCAGGGTCCTTTTCTCGTGGTGTTGTGACTATGCGATGTGATATCGTGACCTGTAGTTCAGCCCACATCTCAGTATTGGTGTCTGGTAGTGCTCATACTTGTTTTGACGATCAGGTTTGTTTCTAATTGAACTATTTGACACGTTTCTTATTGTTAAGTTTTTCGAATAAGAGGAGTCTAATACCTAGTTGCTACTAATTTTTTCAGCTGTTAGAGAAACATATCAAACATGAGATTATTGAAAATAGCCAATTAGTACATGCCATGCATGATTGTGAGGGTAACAAACATCACATACACGTGCCTCGAAAATCTGCTTCAGTTGCCTGTGGGGCAACCGTATTTGAGGTTTCCATGAAGGTTCCTGCTTGGGCATCACAGGTTCCCCAACTTGCCTGCTTCCCCATACCCCACTTAAATTAAGCAGAAACTCTATATTGATTTTTCCTTTATTAAAAGAAGAAAAAAAACTTGGTTGTTCAAATTATCAATGAAATACTGATCTCTCTGGTTGAGGTTCAATTATTTAAATGAAGAATTTGGTTGAATAATCCGAAGCCAGTTTATCGATAATATATCAATATCAAATTGTTTTCCATGGATGCTGTTTCAGGTCTTGAGGCAGCTAGCACCTGAGATGTCATATCGGAGTTTAGCGGCAATTGGCATTGGGGGAGTTCAGGGTTTGCCTGTTGCTTCTTTTGTAAAAGAGGATGCTGAGCGGTTGCTCTTCTTTTGTTCAAAGGATGAGAATGATGAACATTCAGATCAGTTTCTTGTAAGTGTATTGCCCAACTGGTTTAAGCCACCTACTCCTAGTAGAAAGAGAGTTGAAGCAAGCCAAGTAATAAGGAAAATTCTTCCTCATGACACTCTTGCATATGCAAAGATTCCTTCCATTAGAAAAGTAGCTGGAGAGGAGCCTGCACCAATGAACGGGTTGAAGGCACCCTTACTCCCAGCAAGGAAAAGATTAAAAGTAGCCACCATGAGGCCGATTCCACGTACGCATAGGAATAAAATGACATCTTTCTCTGGGTTGACTGAAGCAGATGGGAACAATGGAGGCCAACACAAGGCTAGTTTGCCTGTCATTACCCCATCAAAGCATGTAACTCTAGGATCGACTTCTGCAACACAGAGAAAATCTTTTTCAAGCTCATCTCAGTCTAAGCAGCAGACTATACCCTTAATTCCACTACCTTTGAAGAAACATGGTTGTGGAAGAAACCCAATTCATGATTGCTCCGAGGTAAGATACTAAGATCATTAAGGTTTAAACTTAAAGGGTTGGTGTATATCAAGTTATTAGGAGTATATTTTGGAGCTATTAAATTTACCTGCAATAGAACTTGGAATTCCATCAAATGAGAAAATCTAGGCGTAGAAAGTGTTTTTGATTTTTGCCTTCTTGCATAGGTTTTTGAACTGGTATAGAGTAGCTTTTCTGAGGAGGAAAAGATCTCAACTTCATGCTATATGTTCATGTACATATTGCTATAGTTCTTCGTCTGCACTGATAAGGATTTTATTCTACTGTTATTAAAATTTCTTGGCCGCTCTCATTGCAGGAGGAATTCTTGAAGGACGTAATGGAGTTCTTACTACTAAGAGGACATTCACGACATATTCCTCAAGGTGGAGTTGAGGAGTTCCCGGATGCCATACTCAACGGGAAGCGTCTTGACCTCTATAACTTGTACAAGGAGGTATGGTATGTTCGATGAATTTCCAGAATAGAATATTAATTCCTCTTGTTTGGTATTTTTAACTGCAAAGATCCATTTTAAAAGTGTTGCTTTGCTTTGTAGGTGGTCACTCGAGGAGGCTTTCATGTCGGCAATGGTATCAATTGGAAGGGGCAGATCTTCTCTAAGATGCACAATTACACAATGACCAATAGAATGACTGTATGTACAACAAACCTTTTCTCATGGATTTGTGACCCTTCTGATGCTAGCTTCTTAGTCTAGACTGCATGAATCTGTTGGCAAACTGTTTCGATTTTACTATTGGATCCTATATGTTTTCACAGGGTGTTGGAAATACACTAAAAAGACATTACGAGACTTACCTTTTAGAATACGAATTGGCTCATGATGATGTAGATGGAGAATGCTGCCTTTTGTGTCACAGGTTTGTCAATTTGTTCTACCGATTCTGTTCACTCACACGGTGAAAGATGATTTTGATAATTGTTGTAAGATCACTTTCTTCTTACCATGTGTTTTGCATCTGGTCATCAGTAGCGCAGCAGGGGATTGGGTGAACTGTGGCATTTGTGGTGAATGGGCCCATTTCGGGTGTGACCGCAGGCAAGGGCTCGGTGCATTTAAGGTAGAATTTCCGACCACCATGACAAAAGTTGTGGAAAAATCTGGAGTTTGTAAAACTTGGAAGTGCAAGAGTGTAAAATGTGGTTAATCTTTTAACTTATAATAATATGTTTTTACTTGCAGGATTATGCAAAAACAGATGGGTTAGAATATGTTTGTCCACATTGTAGCATTACAACTTACAAGAAGAAACCACACAGAGTAGCAAACGGGTCTCCACAAGGAATAACGTATCCGCGGATGTCTTGATTTAGTTCTGGTCTTTGTTATTATTTTTGCGCCTATTTTTATCCTACACGGAAAATGATTCATTCTATCGGCTCGTAGTTGCGTTTGATTTGAGGTGGCGTGCTGCTAAATCGTTAGCTGAGACTCGAGAGATGAAAAGAAGTACGTAGAGAGCACAGAAAGAGAGCAGGATTGGTGGTCCATAGGTTCTTGTTGGTAGTAGTAGTTTAGGAGAAAAGTTAGTTAAGTTAGGAGAATGGCAGTTTGAAGTTCTTGTGTAGGGTGCTGTAAAATACTTGTATTCTTTTGTAGCTAAGCTAAGCCAAGCCAAGCCAAGCCAAGCCAAGCAAGCCATGAGTGATGTATTTGAATGAAGTTATCTAATTTACCATTTTTTGTTGTATAATATAATATATGATAGTCAGTCCCAGATTAGCAGATTAATTATCACTACTTTATATTCACCGGAGACTATTAAATCCACAAATATTGGCCGATTTTAAAATTGAATAAAGACAAGAAAATAAGTTGAGGATGGAGAATCTACAAGATAATAAATTAAATTAAACACCAACCGAATTAGATACCTAAAATAAATTAAAAAATTCTATTTATAATTGATTAGAATATAATTAAATATAAATTTGGTAATAGTTTATTTTTTAAAAAATAGAATATGTATGATTATTACCGGTAAAATTAGGCTAAATAAATGAGCGGTTTAATAAAAAGATGATTTCCAAAGCATCATAGTAATTGTAAATGGCTTTAAATCACTCTGCCTCTAAGTTTAGCAGTTCAAACGTCCTTGTAATGGAAGTACTGGAGGCATCGGCATCGTCTTCATCATCTTCATCGTCAAGCCAAGGCCTGTTGGTCGACGATTTCTACTTCGCAGTCCTTGAAGACGTCTTCCCGATCTCCGATGAAAAGTTCGCGGAAGAGTTGCAACTCCAGGAAGCAATCGCCTCCTCCTTATGGCCTGCAACCGCAATCGCGGCAAAGAACAAGTCGGTGAAGGCCGAATGTTCTCCTTCCCTTTCTTGTTCTGAATCCTTGTGCGCGATCTGTATGGACGCCAAATCCGCCTCCGAAATCTTCACGGTCAGAGGCTGCTCGCATTCCTTCTGCGTCGACTGCATCTCCAAGCACATAGCCGCGAAGCTTGAGGACAGCATCGCGGTTACATGCCCGGAGCCGAGGTGCGCGGCGGCGCTGGAGCCGGAGATGTGCGGTTCGTTCGTCCCGAAGGCGGTGCTGGAGCGGTGGGGGGACGCTCTGCTGGAGGCGATGGTTCTGAAGACGAAGAGAGTGTACTGCCCGTTTTCGGACTGCGCGGCGGCGATGATCGACGACGGCGTGGAGGCGGTGACGAGGGCGGAGTGCATGAGCTGCAGGAGGCTGTTCTGCGCGCAGTGTGAGGGGGGATGGCATGCGGAGATGGAGTGCGGAGAGTTTCAGAGGCTGCGGAAGGCGGCGGGAGGAGGAAACAGAGAGGATGTGATGACGATGATCCTGGCTGATCGGAAGAGGTGGAAACGATGCCCTAATTGCAAAGTTTTTGTTGAGAAAACCACTGGTTGCGTTCATATTACATGCAGGTTAGCCTGCCTTTAAACTCATAATTAATTCCATACAAACTTTACTTTTAATGTGTATAAACACAATTATTTATTTATTAAAATAACCAATTTTAACCATCTCTAAATAATTAACTAAACACGTTAGAACGTGCTTCTAGTGCTTTCATAATTTTAACCATTTTACGGTTTATACAAGTTTCTAATACTACCAACAAAATAATAGAAAACTTCTTTTAAAAAGACCTTTATTTATATGTTATACTTATTTAATGCTGTCACGAATTACTATACTATTTTTAAAAACTCTATACAAAACTACTGAAATTAATGGTAAATTATAAGTTTTTGTTTTTGATCAAATGGTAAATTATAAGTTTAGTCTTAGGTTATAGAAAGTTATAATTTAATTCTTGTGATTTTAAAATCTCAAGTTTAGGTTTTATGCTTTAATAAAATCTGTGCGTAAAACTAGAATTTAGTCCAATAATTTTTAAAAATTTAGATTTTAGTCACTATTACAATACTAGTTATGTGACTGATTAAACAAAAAAATTTATATATTTGTATTAATATCACATGCGATTAGACAAAACTAATATTTAGATTTCTTAAATTCACAGAGACTTAGTTATAATTTTTAAAATACTAAATTCTGTTTTTTTTTAATAATAGTTGACTAAATTCTAATTTTTTTAAAAATCATAAAAACTAAATTCTAGTTTTTAAAACTATAGACACGAAACTTTAAATTTCTTCGAACCAAACTTAAATTTACCTTAAATATAATTATTGAACCTTCTCAACCCTCAATAATAAGAATATTCATCCCAAAACTTTACTTAAGCACAAAGGTTTAAGCTATCTTCTTCTAAAATGGGTTTTTTTAAAAAAAGAATACTTATAATAATAAATTAATGTTTTGAAATTGATTTGGAAGTTTTCGTAATTTAGTATTTGAAATTTTCTTATGTAAATTTAATAAGTTGGAATCGAACCCAAAAACAGCAAAAAAGAATAACAAACAACGTGAGTCGAATAAAAACTGTACTAATGAAGAGGTTGGAATCGAATATGGTAGATATTTTGAGTATTTATTTTATTCAATTGCTTTAAAAGGTAGAAAATGAAAAAAAATAAACTAACGAATTTATGTGTGAAATTTGTAGGTGTGGATCAGAATTTTGCTACACTTGTGGATCTAAGTGGAGTCATTCTCATGTATGTCGTCTATAGGATCCGTTCTATGATTAATTAATCTAAATCGCCTCTCTTACTTTCAAATCGAGTTTTTTTTTTCTTAATGAAAAAATGTGGACTTTTAGGAGAAATGTTATTTTTTAGTTGGTTTTGGTTGGGGGGATATTATGAACTTTTGTTGTTTTGGTTTTGTAAGAATTTAATCCGGTTATAATGATCTTTTTAGATGAATACTTTAATGTGTTTATATATATATATATATGAAAAATGCATTTTCCTTTTAAATTCTAAGTATCTCTACCATCTCTATATGGGGTTTGGGAGAATTTTTATGAGTTCTCTCGTGGGTGTGTGTGGGCTCTACGGTGTGCATTATGTGGCTCTGGCGAGCTTCTTGCAGATTTTCGTCAGTGAGTATTTTGGGGTCTGTTTTTGGAGCACAAGAATTGGAGCTCGCGTGGAAATGAGAATGGCTCGACTTAGAGCTTATGAGGAGCTAACCCGAAAGCATATGATCCAATCCAATCCAATAAGTTACTTCGAACAGGTTTGGTGTCTGAATCGTTTCACGATTTCGATTGAACTGGATTGTTAATGAATTTAAATTCTGACGCGCTCCAAAATTTTCCTCTTTTTACTCACTTTGTAGGGAGACTTTTTTTTAGTGTTCTTATGGCCTTTTTAGTTGTCTGTGTGATTTAAATTCTAGAATAGGTTGTGGTAGTTTGTATGTCTGCTTTTTGTTGCTACATTTGTGGATGGAGCTGGTAGACAGAGGCCAAATGGATGCTAGACCGCGCCAAATGAGATTCAATACACATTGTTAAGCTTGGAAAAAGTAAAAAGAATGCATTCAAATTTGGTAAGGGACACGACACAACACACAAGTAATGTTAAAGATTAGGACATATTAGACATTAAACTCAAAATTGGTGTGTAATAATGCAGGATTGAAACCTTATTATTTTTATGTTAAGGTCGTGGTGGGAGGTTCTTGTTTCCTTCTTAGAAAATTCTTAGTCCATTTCTCAACTGTCAATGATTGGTCTGGTCTGAGTTCAACCACAGACTATTGGGAGAATTGAGTTCTAATAAAGTTTCGTTTGATTTGACATTATTCAAACCAGATAATGTTCTAATGAAAGGACGAGATCGATTCATCAAAAGTCAAGATTGGTTAGCCAGTTTCCTTTCTTCATATCTTTTCAGAAAAGAAGTATCAAATAGTTGTGTATTCTACTATGTACTACTAAAAACATTAGCATTGATTTGATTTGACAGGGCGCCATTGAACAACTGGAGAAAGTCCAAGTCTACGTCAACTCTCATTTTATTGGTCCAAACCTAATGCTAATAATTCAAATGATAAGTATCATCTGGATCATAGACTAAGAAAAAACTATCTTGATTATTAAATATATAGGTTGCCTTTGAATTGGAGTGAGCAAAGTAAGTAATTGAGATGGGAAGTTTATGGTTTGGTTCATGTTTCTTAGTGTGCTTGATAGTTAGTGTTGTGTCATTGCCCAGTTGCAGAGGTGATCCAAAACATGCAGCCTTGTTTATCTTTGGGGATTCCCTTCTTGATGCTGGAAACAATAACTACATCAACACCACTGCCAGTTTCCAAGCTAATTTCTCCCCATATGGAGAAACCTTTTTCAAATTCCCAACCGGCCGATTTTCGGATGGCCGCTTGATTCCTGATTTCATTGGTACATTCTTCTTCTTCAATATATGTATGTTTATAATGATGTCACTTGTGTTTTTGAAACATGTTTGAATTGCAGCTGAATATGCCACTTTGCCATTAATCCATCCATATCTTGATCCTAAGAACAAAAACTACCTTTATGGAGTGAACTTTGCATCAGCAGGAGCAGGTATTTTAGTTGACACCTTTCAAGGATCGGTAAGTTTTTCAACAGCTGCTTGTGATTTCTTACACTACACAGAAAGAGGGCTCAGCCATGTCTCTGGTTTTTAAAGGTTATAGACATCAAAACCCAGCTGAGCTATTTCAACAAAGTAGCAAAGGTTGTTTCTAACAAGCTAGGACATACAGAAGCTAAGGCATTACTCTCCAGAGCTGTCTACTTCATCAGCGTTGGAAGCAACGATTATATTCTTCCTTTCATTGCAAATTCCAGCCTTTTCCAATCTCACACTCCACACGAATACGTTCACTTAGTGATCGGAAACTTTACCACGGTCATCAAAGTAAGCTGTCGGTCGACCGCACAATCTTAATAAGATACCTGCGTTATTTGTTCATACTAGCTATCATCTTGACCTGTTTACTCATGTGTTTCTTTCTAATGTTAAATCATTTTTCTTATTATTCGTTTCAAGGGAATCCACAAGAAGGGAGGAAGGAAGTTTGCAATTCTAAGTCTTGGATCTCTAGGTTGTTTGCCCACCGTGAAGGCAGTATTATTAAAAGGAAAAGATGAATGCTTGGAAGAGATTACAAAACTTGTAAAACTGCACAACGAACATCTTTACAAAACTCTCCTAGAGCTTGAAAAGGAACTTGAAGGATTTGTTTATTCTTACGCTGACATTTTCTCCATTTCGGTCGAAGTGACAAATAACCCTGCTAAATATGGTAAGTTAGACTTTGAAACTTCATCTGTTTGGTTAGGCTTCTGCCTGAGATTTCATGTGTTTTGCAAGGTTTCAAGGAAGCAAAGATGGCATGTTGTGGAAGTGGACCATTCAGGGGATATTATAGCTGTGGAGGAAGGTTTGGGCTAGAGTATGAGGTGTGTGATAACCCCACTCAGTATTTGTTCTTTGATGAAAGCCATCCCACTGAAAAGTGGAACCAACTATTTGCTGAGTTGCTATGGAATGGAAATTCCCAAAGCATCAGGCCTTCCAATCTTAAAGCTCTATTTCATGTCTGATCCATTCAGCCTATTCCTATTGCATCTTTGTTAATGCAATAACCAATGGCAGTGTGCTTAAGTTCTGTCTTATCTCTACCAACAGTTACTAGTGGTTATTTTAGTTGAATGGTTTGGCTTATTTCAGTTGTATTTATAAAAGAGGAGACTTCTGTAATATTCTTGAGTTTTACTTAATAACAATACTAAATTATTTTCCTCAAATCTTCTTACTGCATAGCAGTGTAACAATGACATTGTTACCTTCTGGATTATCAATTCCAGGAGTAGATGTTTTTCGACTTTGCGAACAACCGGTTACCACACCTCGAGTAGATGATTGTTGAAGAATACTAAACTAAAGTGATGATAATCTGGCAAGAACTTGTTAAATTCTGTCCGATTGAAGAATGTACGTGTGAAGGATTGAAATCGGTTCTTGGTTGTCTTTAAATATTGGACTGATCGATTTCGGATTCAAAACAAGCATGATGCGGCATCAAGGGGGATGTAGTTATGCATCATTGAATGTTATGTCTTTAAATATTGGACTGAATGAATGTTATGCATCATTGAATGGACAAATCCTTCTGATTAAGAAGAACCTATTACTCTTGCTGGTGCTTTCAATCATGCAAGAAGAGGATCCAATGATCGATTACGGATTCAAGACAAGCATCCCAATCAATCTTCTTCCTCTGAGAAGAACAGTGAAAACACTGCAACAGGAAATTCTAAGAACCCTGAAACAAGTAATCAGTCGGCCTTATTTGATGGTCTTAATATCGCCAACATACGCAATGGATGAATATGCTTTCGAGTCACCTTTTGAATGGCTATACGAAGGGGATCGAGTTGAAGAATGAGACAAGCCAAAAAGCAGGTGCTTGTTACAGAATGAGCGATATTATGTTATCTTTCATAAACGACATTGGCAAGTTTGATTATGCCAGGGGCATTTTCTTTTGCACCTCTCAACATTTCGAAGAGTTGTATACATCTTTCTGATGTTGATCACGACCATACTTGTCATGTTTGCCCTTTGACAAAACATAAACCTGTCTTTTTTTTTTTTTTAATCTGAAATTCATGTACCTGATTGTGTTTTTACTTGGCTCATTGTCATGTTTGCCCTTCGGCAAAAGGAAGGTTGTACTACACAACTTTTTTTTTGAAATATGGTAACCACACCCGTCCTTAGGCCAGGCACCGGAGACATCGAAGAAGTATGTCACAGGTGAGTTTTGAACCTGAGACCTTGAAGGGAGCATACCTTCAAAGCCCAAGCCTTCAACCACTCTGTCATCCCTTGGGGACATACTACACAACTTTTCATCCTTGAAGAAACCAACAGGGCTGGTAAACATTATATGTTTGCTTGATAACTTCAAAAAAAGTGGAGAGGGCAATGCTTTCAGTAAAACTATCTGCAAGTTCCTCCTCAAGATACTATATTTTCGAGTTCTAGCAACAATATTTGGGAATTGGAAGATTCAAATTTGCAACATCTTCTTTTAGCGTAACAATTATTTGAGCATGGGAGGATTGATCATGTAATCTCTAGATCAAGAATACATGCCAATTACCGTTAGACAAAACTCATTTTAGTGAATTTGCGAACTCTTGGTCGTGGATATCTGAAGATGTATATATTAAACTATAGTTAACTCACTGTAGTTTATTTGACGTAAAAAAACTGAAATTACTGATTTGGAACAGCAGTGCTTGGAAGTTAGCTGCTGCAAAAAAACATACAAATGAATGCAGAAATGAAGAAGTTGAACGCCAACAAATTCAAAGTTTAAATGTTAATAAACAGAGTGAACATTTATTCAGACCCCACTAAAAAAAGGTTATTCAAATGAAAGGAGAGGATTTTATTAAAAATATCTTTATATCTTTTGTTTAGACTTTCAGAACTTAGAAATAATATTTTAGTTTAAAATGGTTTTGTGTTCTAAAGTAAACATCAGCGTTCAATTGACTCAATCAAAGCTAAAACAAGGAAAATACAGGGAAACAAATTAAGGCTAAAAATTCAAGTGATAAATATATAGTTATTAGTCGTTGCTGCTTAAAACTTATAATGACTTGTTAAATAGACCTTTAGAATTTTGATAATACAAAATTAAATTATTTACCTGAAAGAATTTGATCATCATTATAAAATTAAGTTTCAATATCAAGAAAGAAAACTGTGATCAATTCAAACAGTCGAATTTGAATACCCACAAAAAATATTATTACTTCACAACATATAGAAGCATGCCTTCACATAACAAATATTATCACCAAAATCCAAGTCAATGAGATTTTATAAGATTGCCTTTCAGTAGAAGCAACAACATTTCTTGGATCTTTTCAGTAATTAAGTTTCATTATAAATTCATACATTGGCTTGCATGGAGGTGATCCAAGTAATTGAGATGGCAACTTCATTCCTTTCTTCATCTTTCTTAGTCTACTACTTCATACTTAGTCTTCTCTCCATCCCCAGTTCCAGAGCTGATCCAAATCCTTTCCCAAAACATTCAGCCTTGTTTATCTTTGGTGATTCTCTTTTTGATGCTGGAAATAATAACTACATCAACACCAGTTTTCAAGCTAATTTCTTCCCATATGGAGAGACCTTTTTCAAATTCCCAACCGGGCGATTTTCAGATGGCCGCTTGATTCCCGATTTCATAGGTAAATCCATGTGTAGAACGATTCAAATAGCTCAATTAACATGATGTATAAGCTAATGATCAAAATGTCGTAGGTTCAAATCCCGCGTTTCAAATGATGACTAATATAAGGAGCTGTTTGAGAGTTTACATTATTGACAAATGAAGTTTGTTTGCAGCTAAATATGCTAACTTGCCACTAATCCCTCCATATCTTGATCCTAAAAACAAGAATTACCTTTATGGAGTGAACTTGGCATCAGCAGGAGCTGGGGCTTTAGCTGACACCCATCAAGGATTGGTAAGTAATCTGCTTCTTGTTTCTTACGCTACTACTTGTGACAACAAATATGCAGAAAAAGAATTGCTCAACCATGTCTCTGTTGTTGTTTTAAGGTAATAGACCTGAAAACCCAGCTGAGTTATTTCAACAAAGTGTCAAAGGTTGTTTTTAAAGAGCTAGGACATGAAAAGGCAAAGGCATTACTCTCCAGAGCTGTCTACTTTATCAACATTGGAAGCAATGATTATCTGGTTCCTTTCACTACAAATTCCAGCCTCTACCAATCTCACTCTCCAGCAGAATACGTTGACTTGGTCATTGGAAACCTAACAACTGTCATCAAAGTAAGAAGTCAACCACTTCAACTGTCATGGTGAGCTATTTGTTTTTATCAATTTTTTTTTTTATATGAATGATTTGTTTCCAGGGAATCCATAAGAATGGAGGAAGGAAGTTTGCATTTCTAGGTGTTGGATCTGTAGGTTGTTTGCCCCTTGTGAAAGCAGTATTACTACAAGGAAAAGATGAGTGCTTGAAAGAGATTACAGAACTTGTAAGACTGCACAACAAACATCTTTACAAAACTCTCCTAGAGCTTGGAAAAGAACTTAAGGGATTCGTTTATTCTTACGCCGATTTTTTCAGTACTTTCGCCGAAGTAACAAAGAACCATGCTAAATATGGTAAGTGGTAGAATTAATACATAGAGACTAATTAGTAATTACATCAATGCATCTTATATATGAATTTCATGTATTTTGGTTGGTAAGGTTTGAAGGAAGAAAAGGTGGCATGTTGTGGAAGTGGACCATTCAGAGGGTATTTCAGCTGTGGAGGAAGAGATGGGCAAGAGTATGAGTTGTGTGATAACCCCACTCAGTACTTGTTCTTTGATGCAAGCCATCCCAATGAAAAGGCAAACCAATTATTTGCTGAGATGCTATGGAATGGGAGCTCACAAAGCATCAGGCCTTATAATCTTAAGGCTCTATTTCATGTCTAAGTTGGTGATTCATGGACCCTGTTCCTAATATAATACATGTATGTATGTTAATACATAAAGTAAACCTACTAATGGCAGTGTGCTTTAAATTACCCAAATAAAAGAAAAATGAGTTGTGTCTTCATTTGAAGAAGACAAGGCTCTGTCTTTTGTGTTTGATGTTATTTACCTTATTGTTTGTGGTAAGGATGAATTGTAATATTACATTTTATGTTGAAAATGTGGGTAACCTTTCTCACCAAGGTTTTATCATAAGAGAGGAAGAGAAATTGTCTTTTGAATTAATACTTTTCCATGTAAGCATTAGAAAAAGAAAAAAAAAACAATCAAAATTACAACTGCCATATTGTCTTGCATACAATTTTGGAAATTTTGAAACCATTTGCCTAAAATCTTCTCGTATGTTTATTTTGTAAACGCAATTAATTCTGATTTTTCATATACTAAAAGTTGCAATGATGGAATTATAGAGAAGCGAAAGGGTGCTTTTCTTTGAATTATATAATATTAAAGGGGGCTTTACTTGATGATCAAGACTGAAACTTTTCAAATTGCCTCATCCCCACGACAGAACGCCACCACAATTTGGATTTATTCAAGTCACATTGTCAGTTACGTTTCAGATTTGATTTCTTCTTCTTCACTATAAATTCCATCAAAGTTGATAGTGTCTCAGCAGATAGCTTCAAATGGCGAATTCATCAATCTTGTGCTCATGTTTGTTGTTCATCTCTTTTGCTCTTCGCACTGCTTGCGACCCGCTTCCTATGTTCATTTTCGGAGATTCCATTTTCGATACTGGAAACAACAATTACATCCACACCATCCCCACTGCCCAAGCAAATTACCCGCCCTATGGCAAAAATTTCTTCAAATATCCCTCTGGAAGATGGTCCGATGGCAGAATTGTTCCTGATTTCTTTGGTACCCATTTACCACTTTGTTTACTTTTCTTCAATCTTCAAGTTTGTTTACTTTTCTTAGTGTTGCAGCTGAATATGCAAATTTGCGATTGGTTCTTCCATATCTTCATCCATGGAATAAGCA
The DNA here is from genome assembly GCA_037832685.1 of Sicyos baderoa. Taxonomy (NCBI): domain Eukaryota; kingdom Viridiplantae; phylum Streptophyta; class Magnoliopsida; order Cucurbitales; family Cucurbitaceae; genus Sicyos; species Sicyos baderoa. The sequence continues at coordinate 6,952,836 of JBBMEF010000018.1, read as the reverse complement.
TTACATGGATGGGGCAAATTTTGCATCCGGCGGAGCAGGGGCTCTCGATGAAATCAATCAAGGATTTGTATGATCTCTTCTTCTTTTAACACACATTACTTCTTAAACTTAACACTCTCATGGTATATTAATACTGTAAGTTTCAGGTAATAAGCCTCAATACTCAGCTAAGAAATTTCAAGAAAGTGGAAAGGATTCTGAGAAAGCAACTTGGATATTCACAAGCCATGGCATTGCTATCAAAGGGCGTTTACTTATTCTCAATTGGGACCAACGATTACCGCTTCTTCGCACAAGAATCCAACCTTTTCAACTCCTACTCATTGAAAGAGTACGTTGATTTGGTGATTGGGAACTTGACTACTGTCATACAAGTAATCAAATCTCTTTTCTGTTCGGTCCCTTTGATAACTATAAAGTTTTTCGAAATCTCAAGTTTGGTATAACATGGTATAGGAAATCCATAAGAAAGGAGGAAGGAAATTCGTTATGCTAAACATTTGGTCTCCTAATCGCGTACCTGCTGTGCAAGAAACAATGGCATTGCCTCGGCGGGAAGCACTCAATCATCTAGTAGAATTGCACAACGGACAACTTTTCAGAGCACTGCAAAAGCTCACCACAAAACTCAAAGGATTCAGATATTCCTATGCTGATTCCTACAAAGTTTTCGATGTGATAGCCAGCAACTCTGAAAAATATGGTACGTGAATTTCAAGAATCTTATAGCAATTTTTAATGTTGGTTTCTGATTCAGACTGGTTTGTACTTGTAAACAGGACTCAAAGAAGTGAATGTTGCGTGCTGTGGAAGTGGGAAATTTAGAGGAATACAGAGCTGTGGAGGAAAGGGTGTTGTAAAAGAATATGAATTATGTGGGAATCCTAGAGAGCATTTGTTCTATGATGCAAACCATGGAAGTGATAGAGCATATCAAATGCTTGCACAGATGATATGGAATGGGGATTCTAATACTTCAAGGCCCATCACTGTCAAATCTTTGTTTCACTCCTGATTCAATATTGAATGAATATTGGTTCTTTTATATCTGAGAATCAAAATGTTCGATTCTGTCTGATAATGAATAAAATTTGCTGGTTACTATGTTTCTGAGTATAGATACGACTGTTGAATGGAGTCTCTACCATCCATGATTTAATCTCATATATGAGATGTCAACTATACTATATACTTCTAGACAAGTAAACTATCAGATATACCAAAAAGGAGAATATATTATACCAAGATAACAAAGATAAAAGTCAAAATTTCAATATCAAAATCAAACTATGAGAAAGAGGCAAGTCAATTTTGCAACCAAAAAGAAATCACCCCTTCTCTCCTACATAACCAAGCATAACTCAAATAAGGAATAATCAAAATCTCAACAGTTCCCTCAGACAAACTACAAACTGGTAATCAGAGGCGCACCAGTTTAAACTGAAGGTGCTGGTGGTGGTACTGCAACATCCCATCCATCTGATGCTAAAGCAACTGCGAAAGGCACAAAAAACACACACATAACAAAATGCGTCAAAAATGTTGCTTATTATCGTAAATAAAAATAAATCATTTTTCGGTACAAACAAACAAACAACCAGCCTATTTATGGAAAAGCCAATTGGAAACGCTAGGTGCTAATTAATAATTGTAAACTTAAACCCATCTGATTCCTCATAGAGTTGAAACCTAAAGAAACCAATAAGTACAAACATTCAAATAAATAATAAAAGGAAACTTGGGTTCTACCTGGCTCTTGAGCCCACTCGACATTCGAAACAGGTGCAGCAACTGCTGGCGCTACCACATCAGGGTCACCCCACTGAGCATCAGAAATTTGTCCAGCCCATTGATCTGAGGCAACAAGCGGAGCAGCACCAAAATCTGCAATGCCATAATCAGGAGGAGCAACAGCATCTTCTTCATCTTTCTCCTTAGCCTCCTCAGGCTCCCGGTAGAAAAATAAATCAACCTGCATAAGAAACTCGTACATTAATTCAATCCCAGCTTTTATTTAAACTTCCAACAATCAAGAGTTGACTATAAACTTCTATGGAAGAACGCGGTTTCTAAACTCGAGATAGAAAATATAATTCTGAGCTTACCATCACGTCCCATTTGTGCCCTGCACGAATTGTTCCACGCATCTGTAGAACCATCCTCGCCAAAAGCCAGAAAAGACATCCAATGCTATGTTTCCCTTTGTTGTTTGCTGGAATTCCAATATCAACAAACCGCATTGGTGAATCGGTGTCGCAAAAGGCAATCGTAGGAATGTTTCCAAGAGCACCCTCCTTGATGGGCTGAAAGCAAAAAAACATAACCAGGTCAGGTATAACTAAAAGTAATGAAACAAACAAAAGTGAATATAGGATCAAGCAAGGAGAAACTATGATGGGTCTTTCGAAAAGCTCAATCACCTGATGATCAGTTCTAGGATCAGTAAGTATGAGAAGACGTGGTTCATTGAAAGAGGTCTGAAGCTGGTTGGTGAAAGTTCCAGGGGTGTGCCTCCCAGCAATCGCATGAGCACCAGTGTATTGAGCAAACTTCAAGACAGCCCTCTGACCATACGGCCTTGCAGACTGAACAATGATGTCTTGTGGGTTTTCAATGCCAACAATAACTCTGGCAGCCAGCTGAAGCTTCTCCCATGTCTTACCAAGGTTAATGATGTAGATTCCTAAACAAAAGATAATTCGAGGGAGAAAAAAAAAAGGTTCATTTACATTCAAAAGATAATGAAGAGATCACAATCCGAAAAGTAAGAACTGGGAAAAAAAATAGATTCCTCAAAATTCAAATCTTTATTCCGAGAAATTCATGTAAAAAAATGAAGGTGATTGGGAAAGAACATGAACGCGGCAAATTAGCAGACAAGGTTTCAGTGTAAGGAGAAGATACCATCATTGCGGCGCTTGAAAACGTAACGCTCCATCTGGAAGTTACAGTTCTTGGTGCCGAGATGAACCTCGGCGGCCAACATCATCTGGATGTCGGCCTCTTTCTGCGAGAGGTGGCGCGGTGCTGTTCCAGTCGCCATGGCCGGTTCTCTGAGCTGCGCTAGGGTTTGCAGAACAGCAGTGTTTTGGATCGAAAGGAGGAGGAGAAGTAGGGTTTTTCTAACTTCTTTTCTTTGGGCCAAAACAAAGAGCTGTCAAGTATTTCAACATTGGGCTGGGCTTCATTGTAATCTTATTTTTAGAAACATCATTTTTTTATATAAATTGTATCATTAATGAGATCGATTTTGAACTAAATTTATACACGACAATATTATAAAATAATATTAATGGACCAGATATAAAAAAAATATTTAAATTTATGAATTCTATTTTTTTTTATGTACAAAAACTTATGAATTCTAAGTTACTTTGAATGGAGTTTTAGATAAAAGTTAATTTGAGAAGTTAGAAAATTGAGATTTTTGTAATAGTTTGTTTCGAGAAGAAGAGTTAGATTAAATTTAGAGAGATTTGCATGTTTAGACCATCTTTAGAAAATAATTGCAAAATTATTCTTCTATGAGAATATTAGCAAAAATAAATTTTCCCTTTTAATTTCAAAAATACAAAAATTGTTCAATTACATATATACCCTCCTATTTCGAATTCTAGTTTTGGGAAGTTTTAAAACTTTCATCCCATGTAGAGAAAAATGCGCTCACATGATTGATGCTAATAAATGCGTCATTTTCATTC
>JBBMEF010000018.1:6920795-6949035 GCA_037832685.1 Sicyos baderoa | reverse complement strand
TCAAAAAAAAGTTGTTATATTTGCAATATTTTTAAAAAGTTGCTATAATTCTAATGCAGAGTAGGAAAATTGCTATACAGCGCAAATTTCCATAAAAAAAATTATAGGTCGAGAACTTCAAATTAATATATTTGTCTTGGTTACGAGGTGGAAAAAAACCCTTGAAAGTAATATTATTCTTTCCCTTTTTGGTTTGATTGTTACAAAGTGTGAAGTATGATTAGATTCGACTAGTGGAATGTTTAATTTTAAGTTTCATGTAGGGTTAAATGGATTGTTGTTTTATTCCAATATTTTTATATACAACCAAAGCAACAAGATGCACAAGTACGATCGCATTGGTGCTTAGAATCGACAATCTTCTTATTAAGCGAATCCTTCTTCAATCTTCTTCTCAACACTTCTCCTCATCTGGTTTCAATCGCCGCCAGAATTAAAAGAAAAACTCGAGGAGCCCTACATTTATCCACTTTTTTTGCCACACAAATTTATATAATAATTGAAGATATTAAAAAATAAAATTATTTGTGTGATACCAAAGGATGCCACATAGGATAAATGTAGGGCTCGAGTTTTTACTCCTAAAATTGTGTAGAGATTGGTGGAAGGAGTGAGTCAGCATGACCCACACAATACTATTTTTTATGGGGAATATCAAAAAAGTAAAACTCCTCTACGCAAAAAAATACTTTATAAATGAAAACATCGAAATAGTGATTTGAAATCCAACGTGGTTAAGAGGTAAAGTTTGATACGTCCTTGTGAGGAACACATCACATGCAAGAACGAAAAATTATTCTTTTATAACACTTTTGTTTTCTTTTTTGTTTTTATTTTGATCGGCAACACTTTTGCTCAATTTTTTTTTTTTTGAGAAACTCTTTTCCTCAACTTGCATGCTTAAATGAAAGTACCATTTTTCCAAAAAAAAAATGCATTAGACAAAGAGATATCAAATAAACCAGTCTCTGTTAAAAAAAATAAAAAAGAAAAAAGAAAAAAAAACAGTGACATTTTAAACGTAAAATTAAAAGTTCACTAACTCGTTAAAAAACAAAAAATCACTACTTTTCTTTAAGATAAGCTTACAATTTTAGCACAAAACTGATAAAAATACATTGTAAATTGGTTCAACACTAGCATCACACATTAAATTCAGAAATCGGTATTTGTAATCCTCCTCCCTCAATTTATATTAAAAAGAAAACTAAATTAGACTAATCAAATCTAAAATTTAATTATAAATATGATTATTTTTAAATTATATTTTTGCATATAAAATCATAAACATTCATGAGTATGTCACATATTTTGTTCTAATACAATTTTAATGAATATTTATAATATAATATTAAAACTGATTAATGTCTATCATATGCAAAGTTTGATGTATGTATGATTCCATATCATCAAGATGATTATTATGTTTTTTTTTTGAAAATTGTAATGAAGGACTAATTCTAACAAAAATAATTAAAATTTGAAAATAGTTCCATGTATAGTCAGTTAAATTTATTGTTAAAACAACATTTTATATTATTAATATAATATTATGTATTATTAATTCTTTATTAATATTTATTAATTTCTTTAAAAAGTGACTATATTTGTAGTAATTTCTCAAATTAGTATTTTTTTGAAATGTTATTAAGTTGGTAATTTGAACATCTAATCCCAAACATGGTAAAAATAAAAAAAAGAAAAAAAGAAAACCGAAATGGAGAGAATTGGTTGAATGAATGATTCGGATTTAGGTCAGCTTAAAAGAAAAAGGAAAGACTGTTCGCACAGTGTAATGTAGAAAAGGAAAGAGCTTCGAAAATTCGGCATCCCAACATCGATTTTGATTCTCCGCTGACAATTCCGCAATAAAGAATGAATTCGAGATCGAGCTGATTCAAAGAAGGTGAAAATCTGTGAGCGCCAAATCCATCGATTCTATGCTACAAATCTGGTTTTGCCAATTTTATATACAACCAAACAAAGCAGCAAGATGATGCGGAAGTACGATCGCATTCGTGCTACAATCGGCGATCTTCTTCTCAAGCGAACCCTTCTTCAATCGTCTTCTCGATTCTTGTCTTCCTCTTCTACTTCTCCACCCATGTCCTCCTCTTCCCCTCATCCGCTTTCAATCGCCACCATCAACGATAAGGTTTCATTACCCCCATTTTCCCCATTTCTCTTTTCTGTTCTATTCTATTCTATTCTATTGGGTGATTGATTGATTGAATTATTGATTATGTTTGCTTAGTATTGTTCAGGCTTCTTTGAAAAACTTTGTTTCTTTAGTATCTATCTCTGCTGTAGTGTTCATTGGCAGCTGTATTTACTCTGATTTTCTTTTCCAGGTGCTTAAGTGTGAGTATGCTGTCCGAGGTGAAATCGTCACCCTTGCTCAGGTAATGCCATTACAATCATTACATTTCACATTGAATCATAGATTCCTATATTTGTGTAAGTATACGACCGCAAGATCTCAGAAACCTTGTCCCCAAGGGGTTGCACAGTTTGTTTAAAACTTGGTCCCCTCAAGGTCTCAGGTTCGACACTCACCCGTGCCTGGCCTAGGGATGGGCGTGATTACCTTGTTTCAAAAAACAAAAAAAAATCTCAGAGAGCTATGTGAGCTTCAAAGTCTTAAAGTTGATCTTATCTTTTGTTTTGATGATAAACAACAATTGGAGGTTCAAATCCTTTTGTAAACCCCTGAGGGTTTCCCCTCTTCCGTACTTCCATAGGGCAATGAAATTGTTTCTTATAAAAAAAATTAAATAAACAATCAATCTCTCTTAGTACTTTTTAGTAAAGAACTGCATTTGTTGATTGAATTTCATTAGTTGGTCTTTGGTGTGGTGTTTTTCTGTTTTCTTCGTCTAAGCGTTTCTTTTCTTCCACTTTTGCAGAGATTACAAGAAGAGTTATTGGCTAAGCCGGGTTCACATCCTTTTGACGAGGTATGGATAGTTCTATTAAAGTTCATCAGAATGTGGATTTGTTGTCTACTAGTTTACTTACTGAGTGGGTGTTCTTGACTTTTAGCAGCATGGAGCTAACATATGGTACTATTTCAATTTGTTGTTTTACTTGGAAGCTGTAAACATTGTTATTGTTTTGTACAGATACTATACTGCAATATTGGCAATCCTCATTCCCTCGGTCAGCAGCCGATTACTTTCTTCCGTGAGGTTTGTTTACTTTTTTTCCCTCAGTTAAATTTGTTTTCTTAGATTAGATAAAGAAATTAATGTCTGTTTCTTAGGTTCTTGCATTGTGTGATCATCCTGCCATTTTGGACAGAAGTGAAACACAGGGTCTATTCAGGTACTGGAGAATGTGTCTTTATACCCAGTTTAGTATACATGTCTAATTAATCCCCTCCACCATAATAAATACATTTAAAGCAGCTAGTGGTTGTACATGTACTACATCTTTTATCTTTTTCCTTCCACCTTTTAAAGAACATGGTGTTTGTATAATTAACACCTTGCAGAAAGCTTGTGAGTTTCCTTCTCCTTACTTATTGAATTTTCCAAACTTATTACAGTACTGATTCCATTGAGAGAGCTTGGCAAATTCTAGATCAAATACCTGGAAGAGCAACTGGTGCATATAGTCACAGCCAGGTCATTAAAATGTCCATATGAGAATAGTTAAGTTTAAGCTTAATATTGCAATGCTGATGACTATTTATTTGCTTCACTTTTGACATCAGGGTATCAAGGGTCTGCGTGATTCAATTGCTGCTGGAATTGAAGCTCGTGATGGATTTCCTGCTGATCCAAATGATATTTTCCTAACAGATGGTGCAAGCCCAGCGGTACCCTCCAATTTTCTATCTGGAACAAAGACTAATTTTCCATATTAAGCTTGATAATGATCACAATGTTCATTCTCTGGCCAGGTTCATATGATGATGCAATTACTTATAAGGTCGGAGGCGGATGGAATTCTTTGTCCAATCCCTCAATACCCTTTGTACTCTGCTTCAATAGCTCTCCATGGTGGCAGTCTGGTATTTGAAGTCTTTATTCAGTATTTCAAACTGATCTAAGAATTATGCTCTAGAGTATTTGGCAGGCTGCTCATAGTTTCTTTGATCATACAATTTTTGGTCAACTTGTCTTGTGCCTAGAGTTTTGTTTGTTTTATTGTAAAGGGTTGATATAATCATCTTAGTATAAAGTCTTAAAATGTTGATGTCAAGACTCGAGAATTTTTTAGGCCTCAAGTTTATGGAAATATTGATAAATATGGATGTTTTGTTGATGGAAATTAATCAATAAACTTTTTTAATGATCTAAAATGTTTATTATTATATTATATTCACATTAGTAAGCCCTAAACATTTTGTTGCTCTTTTTTACTCATCAATTTTTAATGGAAGTGTCAATATGTAGATGAAAATATAATACCATGGTGTATGCAGGTCCCATACTACCTTGATGAAGCAACGGGATGGGGACTGGAAACTTCAGAGCTTAAGAAGCAATTGGAGGCTGCCAAGTCTAAGGGTATAAATGTTAGGGCCCTGGTCGTAATAAATCCCGGGAATCCCACAGGACAGGTGCTTTTCGTGCTGCTACTTCATGTTTTCTTGATAAAGAAAAGTATGTCCCTTCTCCCTTGTTAAAAATAAATTATTCTGTTGGAAAATGCCTGCAGGTTCTTGCTGAGGAGAACCAGCAGCAGATCGTGGAGTTTTGCAAACAAGAAGGCCTAGTTCTTCTTGCAGATGAGGTTGGTAGATCCGCATAAGATGAATATATGTGATGTGATGATATGTTTTGGACCAAAAGATGAGAAATTGTTTCTCAACCTGTTCGATTTTAATGTATCTTCGTGATTTTCTACAGGTATATCAGGAAAATATTTATGTTCCTGATAAAAAGTTCCACTCTTTTAAGAAGGTTTCCCGGTCCATGGGCTATGGAAATGAGGATCTCGCATTGGTATCTTTTCAGTCAGTCTCTAAAGGTAATATTGTATTTTTTTTTATCTGATTTACTGATAGACAGATGGTTTAGAAAAATCTTATGCTTATATGTGACGCAGGTTACTACGGCGAGTGTGGAAAAAGAGGTGGTTACATGGAGGTTACTGGATTCAGTGCTGAGATAAGGGAACAAATATACAAAGTGGCATCAGTGAATCTGTGTTCTAATATTTCTGGCCAGATTCTAGCAAGCCTTGTGATGAGTCCCCCCAAGGTTGATAGCCATATGTGTTCATTTACCTTTGGCTTGTTTGGATTAGGATTTGACTGCTGTGGTTAATTTGACTTAGTTTTATGACATTGCATGCTCTTGCAATTTCCTACTAAGCAAGCAAGCTCTATATGTGCAGGTTGGAGATGAATCTTTTGAATCATATAGTGCAGAGAAGGATGGAATCCTCTCTTCGCTCGCAAGGCGTGCCAAGGTTAGTAAATATGCATTGATTATCGATTTTTTGGTTGATGAATTATGTTTTTAATACAGTCCTAAACATAGTTTGGCAACATTAGCTCTGGCAAAACCTGGGATGCTTTTCACTGCCTAGAACTGTGGGAGGTCTTAGCATGCTATTCAGTGGTTAACTTGAACAAAATTAATATAATCGGCCACATCGAAATGAGAAGCCAACTTTTATCTAAGCAGAACACATAGGAAGGCCCACAAAGAAAAAGTCCTAATCAAAAGAGGAGTACAAAACTCAACATTAACCAGAACCTCAATTTTTGGACATTAGAAACAAATAGTACTTACAAAGCCCGATAAGCATTAAGATGCATTAATTTCAAACATCCTCCTGTAACGTTGTCCTGCTCATTTTCAACCTAGACAAACCACATAGTTGCCAAGAACATGGCCCCTCCCTTGGGATTTGTCTTTCCATTTTCACATAATATGTTATATGAGTTGCAGATCAGATCACGATTGACAAAGTGGTTAATGAGCTTAGTACAGATTTGCTACCCCCGCGTGCTGCTCTTGCCCTGATTTTACTTTCACTTCTTGCTGTAGGCACTAGAAGATGCTTTGAACAGTTTAGAAGGTGTGGAGTGTAATAAAACTGAAGGGGCAATGTATCTCTTTCCTCGTATTTCCCTGCCCGTGAAGGCAATCAAAGCGGCTGAAGCTGCAAATACAGCCCCCGATGCATTCTACTGTCGTTGCCTCCTTAATGCTACTGGCATTGTCGTCGTCCCAGGTTCTGGTTTCGGTCAGGTTAGTTTCGTTGTTTTTTTTAATTCATTTATCAAATATTTAAGACTGTGCTGTGTCTACCTTTTGATTCCTTTAGCAAATAGTTAAGACCGTGTTGTGTGTGTGCTTTTTTTAAAGGTTCCCGGTACCTGGCATTTTAGATGCACCATACTACCCCAAGAGGACAAGATTCCAGCCGTTGTGTCGCGTTTGACAGAGTTCCACAAACAATTCATGGAAGAGTTTCGTGATTGAGTTCCTGCTGCAAGAACCTCACTAGAAATGTTTCAAAATCCATTCCCTAAATTATTGTTCTCTTTTGTTAGCAATGCTCAATTTTCCATTCTGAACTTTTGACTTCCCAAAACCATATTGAAGGAATGAAAGCCAATCTACTCTTTTCATTTGCCTTTTGCATTTCTTTCAAGAAACAATATTAAAAAAAAAAAAAAAAAAAGAGGTGATACAAGCATTTTTTGTGTTCGTTGTTTATTTTAGGGGGTGTTTGGGCCACCAAGAATAAAGGAGAGAATGAGAATGAGAATGATTCCTCCTGTTTGGACCACCAAAATCATTCTCCCCATAATCACATTTTCAAAAAATCACTTTTTCCATTCTCCTCTTTAACTATTTCTTATTCTCCCTCCAACAACTATTCGTATCACATCACTGTTTTTTACTTTTATCATATTCATTATTTTATTTTTTTCCTAATCATTATCTTTATCCCAAACTCAAATAATCATTCTCCCCATAACCATTACTTCACTCCAAACACAAATAATCATTTCGCTTCCTATTCTCTTCCTCATTTTCATTCTCTCCTTAATTATTACCATTTCCATTACCCCAAACACACCCTTAGTGAGAGTTATGGGGAGGGAAGCAACCACAAGAAGTAGGGTTGTGCCCTATGGAATAAGGGCGTCTACCGTTTAAGTTGTTGACTTGTTCTGTAGCTTTCTGAGTCTGATCAGAGTGCTGTTGCCTGGCTGCTGCTTCTCTCAATTCCTCAGCTTTTCTTTGAACCACTTCCAATCTCTTCATCAGCTTCTCTTCTAGATTTGATCTCATCTTTTCTATTTTCACCTGCATTCCCAATCTTTCTTCAGTCACTATTCTATGTAGGGAAGGGTCAGTTTGGAATCAATTTTTGTTTGTTAAAACCAACTACTCCAAAGGGTGTGTTTGGATAGAAGGTTGTGGATGACCCAACCTCAGGTTTGGATGGACCAGCTTTCAAAAAACCCCATGAAAACCTCCATAAACTCTATTCAACTGTCTAAATTTATATCACTTTTAATTCTCACAATCACTCTGGACTCTTCTATTTAAACAATTGTTATTGTCACAACTGTCTATAACTCCTCCATCCAAACAAAGTTTTATCTTTACCAAACTTCTCATAACCATTTAAAACCTCTCATAATTACTACTCTCATTTACAAATCTCACTAACCAAATACACCATTAAACTGAACTGACAGACTGAATTAAAAAATATCAGTTGAATACTCATGAAAATTTAGTTTCAGTTATAAATGCAGGGAAGGGTCAGTTTGTCATCATATTATTAAATTTAAAAAACAGACAAAATTCAGTAATACAAAAACAATAAACATTAATAATTTTTTTAAAAAAGAGGTCATCAACCAAAGCCTGTTGTTGGAGATGGCAGAAGTCAATTGAAATAGACAAATTCCCCTTTTTTTTTTTTTTTTTTCTGTTTATGTTTCCAAATGGGTATTTTGGTGATATATAAATTAAGTATTTGGAAGATGAGTCGTAGCTTTCTTATATATGCAGATACTGAAACCAGGTGTGAAGCACAGAAACAGAGGTGGGCCTCTGTCATAGACAGAATCCCCCACCACTGAAGTGCCTAAACCATGGCGGATGGCTCGAGAAGCAAAAACGACAAATCCCAATATATCAAAATTCACTGCCTTCATAAAAAAAAAAAAAAAAAAAAAAAAAAATGATGGGGTACCTCGAGTTTCTTGGATTGAGCTTCTGCTTTTGCATTTTGAAGATTCACCCAAGCTTGAATCTTTGCTTCTTCTCTCTGATATCTGAAAATTCATAACCATAAGACTCTATTTTATCTTTTTTTTTTTTTAGTATAAGTTGGGAGAAGGGAATTACAAATAGCGATTATATGGATCGAACTGGAATCCAACCATGACCGTGGAGTGGAAATGGATTACCACAAAACCAAATAACCAATCGCGTCACCGACCCATTCGGTAGACTATATTTTATCAAGAGAAGCTAAAAATGTAGTTTTGACCTGTTACAGCACTTGGTTTTCTTCTCCTCTTCCCAAGCTGCAGCTCTCGAATCCGATATACTTTTCCGGCACTCATTGCCGGTTTCGAAATGCCTCAAGCTTTTCGATATTTCTTCTTCTTCCTCTTCTCTTGAGCTCCAATTTGATGCAACTGAGTCGTATTGACATGGAAGCTGCAGCTTAGCCAAATGACATTCCTGCAGCTCGGAAATGTCGCTGGCGCCGGCCAGACCGAGCTGCCCGGATCGGTTCGCCGGCGTGTTGTGGCGAGCTGGGGAAGTGCTTTTGAATGGAGTTTGACACCTTGAAGTTGTGGAGCTTCCTAATGGACTCATCTCTGTTCCAATGTCTCTGTGTTGAACCTCAACAATGGCGGAATTGTTGAACAGAAAGCCTTCTACATTGTCCATAAACTTATCTGTAGCCAATCAAAATTAAAGCATTAGAAGAAACCCATCAAAACCCACATGGAGTTTCATCAACTTCAAAAGGACAAACTTTTAATAAAAAAGGCTTGAATTTTTTGTGGGGCAATGCAAGATTTTAAACAATCTGCAATAATTTAGAAAGAAAAAGGGTGTCTTTGTAAAGCTGGAAGTAAGAGAAAAAGAGGATACCTTTTAGGTGTAAATCAGAAACTCCATTGAAAGGCTTCAAAGGGTTGCTGTTACTTTTGGCTGGTTCAAATTTCTCAGCAAAAACCTCAGTTTGAGGCTTAAAGTCTTGACATTGGTTGAACATCTTGGCAGGGGAGTCATTGCAAGGGCTGCACACGAGCCATTTCTCCGCCTCGTCCCACTTCGAAGGGACGTTTTTTCTCGAAAGGGCTCCAAAAACAGACCTTCCTGGAGTTGAAGGAGACTCAGTGACTCGTCTTCGAGTCACGGAGTTCGCCATTGGTAATGACTTGACGAACTCTGAAGTTTCTTTGAGGTTGAGGTTGGAAAGTGGATCATGGAAGGTGTCTGCAAAAGGGTTGTTCTTGGTTTTGGTATAGAAGCTTCTCCTGCCCTCCAATGGCGGTTCCTGGATCAGAAAACACAATAAGCAAAGCAACCCATCAAAACAAACAAACAAGAGAGATAAAAATTGAAACAAGATTTGAGATTAAAAAAGTTACCCCATTTGATTCAAGAATGGGAGGAGACTGGAAGTGTTTGGGAGTGGGAAGATCCATTGGTTTCAAAATTGTGAAGTGAAGGAGATGATGATGATGATGATGAAGAAGAAGTCTGTTTCTTGTTCATCTCAATTTGTATTTGGATATAAAGCAGTGTGCTCTATAAGAAAAGTGACTGTTTTTGCAGTCAAGCAGACTTCTCACATGGGATAGCCTGCAAAACCCAAGCTTAGCCAAGCCATGCTTTTTCTCCCCTCTCTATATCTCTATGGGCATGTTTGGATATTGAAAGAGGGAAGTGATTTGTATGTATTATTTAAATGTGTGGTTTGAATTAGTGATGGCACAAAAATCATATTTGTATAAGTTTGTTTGAAATATGATATTAGATAACGTGGATATCTATCTTAAAATTATTTGATAATGAGAAGAATGTGAGATCTTTCATGTTTCTTGAGATTATCTCTTTAGAGTTCATCAATTTTGAATCAAATGTTAATTTTATTTTTATTGGATTGAACACCTGTTTGAATTTAATGAAAAACAAAATTCACTAAAATGCAACTAGTCTAAATATGTATGTACCACAACCTAAACCACTAGATTTATATATAGGTGGGTGATAGAAGTAAACAAGAAGATGAATATATATATATATATATATTATTTTTTTTTTTACATAGTTTACTATGGAAGGGCTGTCTATGTCCACAAGTAAGTAAATAAATCGTTACAAATAACATAATAATTAGACAAGGGTTTAGAGATCTCCAAACTTTAGAGAGGGAGGAAAATGACTTTTTAACTAACTAACCACTTATTAATTGGGGAATTTGCCATAAAATACCATATTATTGACTCTCCATTAAAAGTGTAGCAAATTTTTTAAAATAATTTCATTCATACACATCTTGCCCAAAATTCCTCTTCTTTCGTCATTAGACTTCTATTGGTTTAACTGATATACTTTAAACTTCTATCCGTTCGATTGGTAGACTTCTATCAATTTTGAGTAAATGAACAGTGCAATCAATCATTTTTATGCCCTAAATAAATAAATTTGGAAATTGTGCTATACATGAAATTGTTATCTATTTATTTTTTTAATATACATGCAACAAAATCCCCTAAGAAAATTGAATTTTCCACTTGGCTAAACGGGCACTCGACTAGATTTTTCAATAAATTCTAAATTTTTATGAAATATTATTTTATTCCTTTTAAGAAAAACTTGAAAATCAATAAAAATATTTCAAATTAACAATTTAAATATAACTTTTATGAAAACATATATTTTTTATTAAATCAAAAAATATATAATTGTAAATTATAAATTTCGATCTATTAATTAAATGGATAGACTTTAAATTTCTATTCGTTCAAGTGATAGACTTCTTTCGATTTTGAGTAGTTGAACCATACAATCAATCATTTTTGTACCCCAAATGAATAAGTTTAGAAATTGTGATGGAATTATTTTATTTTTTTAAATATACATATAAAATCCCTAATTAATTATGCTATTAATCATCTTTTTCTTAAAATACAAGAAACACATATTCACCGTTCAATATTGAAGTACTCATAAAGAGGTTCAAATAAAATTATTACTTTTTAAAACCATCTCGATCGAATGCATATTAATAGAGTTAAAAAACATATTAAAAATACAAAAATGGACCAAAAAACAATACCATTTAATAGAAAAAGTTGATAGGCACACTTTATTCACTAAATTATGCTCTGAAATAATTCACTTTGTATGATATTATCAAACACAAAAACAATACCATTAATCATCTATAAGGTGGATGGATTGCTTTCCATTCCCACAAAATTGTTTGGTAATAATTGATGTACATATATTCTAACTTTGTATGCTACTTAAAAGAGAAACACATTATTACATTATGGGGTCAGTTTGGGTTAGTTGGTTTTTTTTTTTTTTTTTTTTTTTTTTTATGTCTGTGACTGTCCGGGCCAGCTTGCGTGCACAAGCGCACTTAGACTAATGTCACAGGGCATACCGCCTGACCCTACAACATTTGGATGCCAAGGAAACCCGTAGGTATTAATTTGAGATTTGAACTCATCACCTTATGCACCCCAAAACCCTTTATGACTAATTGAGTTACCCCATAATTATTGAGTTAGTTGGAATTGGAATCTAAGAAGATATTGATGCTATAATATTCATACTCAAAAGTTCCCATCACTTAAATATTTATGTCAAGGTTTCAAAACATATATAGCTCATTAAATGACCTCAACCAACCAATTAAATTAGGGGACTTAAAAAGTTGTGTTTGGATGTCTTTTCAAAACAAATTGGTAAAATTAAATTTTTATTTCTTTTTTGAATTTTGAAGTTTGTGTTTAATATATTTTTGAACTCATAATATATTTGTTTTAATATAATTTTGAACTTTCCATTTAAAGTAAAATAAAAATTTGAAAATATTGCAAAGTCAACAAAAGCAATAGCACAATAACATTAATGTAAATTATAAAAATATTAGGTAAAAATTTTCTATTATCTCACATCCGAATATTGATATTTTAATATTTCAATAAGTTGCTTAGCGACATTATAATATACCTAATGACTAATAGATTATGGGTCTGAATTCTTCACTCCCTATAATTGTAGTCCAAGAAAAATATTTGATTTTGAAATACAATAAATCTAACCAAAAGCAAAAAGTATTTTTATGTGTTTACTTTAAAAAACTTTTTAACTCAAAATATAAAGATTAAAATATTTATTAGACAAAACAGAAACAACATACTAAACACTTTTTTTTTGACAGCATACTAAACACTTTTTAAATTGGGTAATTTTCTTGAATAATAAAAAAGGAAAAATAATTGTAAGAAGTTGCTATAAATAAAACAATATCTTTTTATGATTTTTTAGAAGTTAGATTTAATTTGTTATACAAGTTTATTTTTAAATTTGTGAGATCTATTAAATACTTTTTTTAGTTTAAAAATCCAATAATCGCATTTTTTGTATCTGTGAGAAGAGACCAGCTTTGATACCTTCTTGTTGAACCCCATCTCATTGGGGGAATTGGTGCATATCTTTCATTAGTTTTTTTTTTTAATTCCTAGGGTTCGCTTTTCGGCCTCGATCGTTATATCGCTTTAGTATTATTGAGCGTATACTAATGTCACTAAGGAACTGCCAGGTTATCATATCTTTTATTTATTAATAAAGTATTGTGTAATTTTTTTAAAGCACAAAGAATTTTTAAGTTTAGTTACTAAAGTATTTATAACTAACCAAATGAGGAGGGACGTAATGAGTTCGATGACACTATTTTTATGTGTTAATCCATTTCCATTTCAGAGTCACTAGTTCGAGTTGGTGGAGTCCATCGTTCAGTATTTCTCTGATCTTGAGAAACCCTTTCGTATTCAATGCTCAAAACCATTTAATTTCTTCAAACTGTCACAATATACGTATAGATTCTGATTACACTATACAAACCAAACAATTTGGCATAGGATTCAGGCGAGGGATCATCGTAAGTGCAAGTTTTTTACTTCACTTATTGGCTCTGCATCGTAGAAGAGAAAGGTGAACTCGAAGAATCGACGAACAAGACAAGGCCTGAAAAGATTCAAACGCCCAATTAACGCAGATTTCTGTGGATTTTGATCTTAGAAGACAAACAAAACATGGGCATTTCTAGTTTTAGTAAAAACCCGAGGGGTGTGGATTGGAAGGCGATGACGATGGCGATGGCGTTTCTTGATTGGGTTCGAATCGGCTGGCTGTGAAAAAGGGTTTGATGTGTTTTCCACTAATTTAACACAAAACCAACTAATTATTTGGGTTTAATTTGGCGAAGCTTTTCCTTTGATTTTCGCGTGGAATGTGGATATACGGAGAAACAAAGAAAGCTAAGAATATTTCTTATTTCTATTTTGTTCTAAGATTTTTAATCCCTAGGGTTCGCTTTTCGCCCCCCGTCCTTATATCGATGCCCAAAATTTCTTCCCCTTTCGTATGAATGAATCCATTTTTCTTCAAATTTGCTTGATTTTTCCTCTGGGTTTGGTGGGTTCTTCGATTTCAGTCCTCTGAGGCCGTCAATTTCATCTCCCTTCTCCTGCTGCTGCCTGGTTCGTTTGATTTTGAGCTTTTTTTTTATGGGTTTTCTTTGGAGCTTCGTTTATGCTTACCCTTTAACAGCTGAATCTATGTTTTGCTAATGCGGTAGATGTTGATCATAGTTGCAAATTCTTGTTAAGTCCTGCATTCTGTTTCTGCAGATTTTTTTGTGCTGAAGTGGATGAATTTTAGGGTTTAATTGTTGTTGGTCCGGTTTAAACTAGAGGTTCTGGACGGCTGCGATTTTGATTGTCAAGCCGTCTCCGAGGGGCTTTAGAATGATGGGATTGTTTCAACCTCAGAATGAGAAATCAGGTTCTTAAGCTCTATGTCATGGCCTATGTGCATTGGTTTCTGAGATTTTTAACTCATGCCAGGGCGTTGGGGCTGTGTTTTGGGATATGTTAATGGGTTCACAAGGAAGTTGAAAGGTCTCATTGCTTGAGGAAGAGGAACTTCGCTTAATGCAATATTCTCTTCTTGTAAATGATGCTTCATTCCGTAGGAGCTGCTAGGCAAACTTGTAGCTTACTTGCTGTTACCTGCGGAAGTGTGCATCGAGTAAAATGCGAGGAGGATGTTGCAGAGGATAAGTTGAAGTACCCCTTTCCAGAATTAGTTTCATCTGGACGATTGGAGGTGCAAATCTGCGTTAGTTTTTGTTTTCATTTATTTGATTTTGCAATTTCCCTCTCAATTAAGGATGGTTCTTGTAAAAAACTTAACCGCTTGAATGTGCAGGTTCGAGTTCTAATAAGTCCAAGCAAGGATGAGTTTAGTAGAATTGTAGAATCATGTCAACCGAGCTTCATATACTTGCAAGGGGAACATCTCGAAAATGATGAAATTGGGTCATTGGTTTGGAATGGTGTATATTTGTCTCTTGAAGATTTATGTGGACTATTCAGTACTGCATTACCAACCACTGTATGCTCTGCCTCTCTCTACAATTTAATGAATTATTACTTGACATAGCCATCTTGGTTTGCCCACTCACTTCTTTGACGGGGTTGGAAGAATGAATTTGAATACAATAGATTATGGTTTTGATCATTCAGTTCATCCTTTTGCCCAGGTTTATCTAGAAATCCCAAATGGTAGCAGGATAGCAGAGGTTCTTCATTCTAAGGTGACTTCTATGAGGTTCTAGGCCACATCTTTGAATACATTATGATGTTGATATGAACAAGGATGACAGCCTCCCTGTCTAACATTCTTATGTGATATCTTTAATACCGAAGGATGTTTAATTTATTGAATCAGATTCATCATTGTGCAGGGAATTCCTTATGTTGTGTACTGGAACAACAAATTTTCATGTTATGCTGCAGCTCAATTTCGTAATGCATTGCTTTCAGTGCTGCAGAGGTATTCTACATACTTGAAGGATTTGCACTGCTTTTTTTTAATAGGAAACAAATGGCCTTGCACTACTTTTTTTTTTGTGTCTGTGGAGGATGATAATAAAGGTTTAATTTTTATGTTTTATTTCACTTGTGGGCTGCAGTTCATCTACTCATACATGGGATGCTTTTCAGCTTGCACATGCTGCTTTTAAGCTTCAGTGTGCGGGCAGCAATTATGCCCTTCCTGGGATTTCTGATGAAATTATGAGTGATCTAGAGCCTCAGCTTGTTGGGGAACCTCTAAAGATTAACGTAGAACTAGAACCCCCCGAGATAGATGCAGATGAAGAGGAAGATGGTTCTTTAGAAAACCTCCCTGCCATAAGTATACATGATAATGATGTGACTATGAAATTTCTCATCTGTGGAGTGCCTCGCATACCGGTAAGCAGTTTCCAGGCATCCATCTTGTATTCATGTGCCTCTGCATACACCTGCATATAGGTGTGCAGGAACCAGTACCTTTTCAATTATAAGTTATTTTACATGGTTTTCCTTATAATTTTCATGCTTTTTAGGATGCCCACTTAATGAAATCGTTGGAGGATGGCCTTAATGCCCTTTTGAACATTGAAGTAAGTGTCATTTAAATTTTTTCACTTTTGCTTGTTTTACGGCTTGTAGGAGTTGATCAAAGACATCGTCTATGTTTGTTATTACTTGCTTACGTTTTCTGAATTAACGATCAGAAAAGATCTCTATGAGCTGTTATAACTTTAGTTATTTTGGGCAGTCCCTTCATCTTCATCTGTCTGATTTTTTTGGTTTTAATGGGTGATACAGATACGTGGGAGTAAACTTCAGGGAAAGTTCAGGTTAGCTTCTTTTGAGAATTGAAATATTTTTTGTTTGAACTATTGAACCACTTGTCACATTTGGTACACCAATTCTATATGTCAACTCTCAGTCATATATCTAGGCTATGCCTTTTCGGTAGGAAGTAAATTTTGGTTCAGGAAATGTCAATTCTATATGCTATTAATTCTTTTAATAATATGGCTCAGTGCACCTCCGCCACCTCTTCAAGCAGGATCCTTTTCTCGTGGTGTTGTGACAATGCGATGTGATATAGTGACGTGTAGTTCAGCCCATATCTCAGTTTTGGTGTCGGGTAGTGCTCATACTTGTTTTGATGATCAGGTTTGTTTCTAATTTAAACTATTTGACCTGTTTCTTATGGTTAATTTTTTCAAATAAGAGGATTCTAATACTTGGTTGCTACTATTTTTTCAGCTGTTGGAGAAACATATCAAACATGAGATTATTGAAAATAGCCAATTAGTTCACGCCATGTATGATTGTGAGGGCAACAAACATCACAGGCACGAGCCTCGAAAGTCTGCTTCTGTTGCTTGTGGTGCAACGGTATTTGAGGTTTCCATGAAGGTTCCTTCCTGGGCATCACAGGTTTCTAACTTGCCTGTTTTTCCCACCCCTCACTTAAATAAAGCAGAAACTGTTGATTGGTGTATTTTTATTAAAAGCGATGAACTTTGTTGATTCATATTAACAATGATATGTTGATCTCTCTGATTGAGGTTTAATTTATTAAAAGATTCGAAAATGGTTGTTTGTCATTTCATCTATAATATATTGATATCAATTTGTTTGTCATGGATGCTGTTTCAGGTCTTAAGGCAACTAGCACCTGATATGTCATATCAGAGCTTAGTTGCACTTGGCATTGGGGGAGCTCAGGGTTTGCCTGTTGCTTCTTTTGCGAAAGAGGATGCTAAGCGGTTGCTCTTCTTCTGTTCAAGAGATGAGAATGATAAACATTCAGATCAGTTACTTGCTAGTGAATTGCCAGGCTGGTTTAAAGCGCCTGCTCCTAGTAGAAAGCGAGTGAAACCAAGCCAAGGAACAAGGAGCACTGTTTCACATGACAGTCTTGGATATGCAAACATACCTTCCCTTAGAAGATTTAATAGAGAGGAGCCTTTACCAATGAATGGCTTTAAGGCACCCTTACCCTCAGCTAGGAAAAGATTAAAAGTAGCCACCATGAGGCCTATTCCAAGTGTACATAGGAAAAAAATTTCACATTTCTCTGGATTGACTGAAGCAGATGGGAACTATGGAGGCCAACCCAAGGCTAGTTTGCTCACAGTTACCGCGCCAAAGCATGTCACTGCAGGATCATCAACTTCTGCAGCACAGAGAAAATCTTTTTCAAGCTCATCGCAGTCTAAGCAGCTGATTATTCCCTTAAATCCACTACCTTTAAGGAAACACGGTTGTGGAAGAAACCTGATTCAAGATTGCTCTGAGGTTAGATACTATGATCACTAAGGTTTAAACTTAAAAGGTTGGTGGATATCAAGTTATTGGCAGCACTGTAAAATCTCTCTGCAATAAATCTTGGAACTCCATCAAGTCACGTGTTCTTGGTTTTTCCTACTTGCACAGATTTTGGAATTGGATTGAAAATATTTCAACTTCATGCTATATGTTCATACACATTTATTTCAAAAGTTTTTCGTCTGAACTGATATGGGTTTCATTCTGCTGTTATTAATATTACTTCTCCGCTCTCATTGCAGGAGGAGTTCTTGAAGGATGTTATGGAGTTTTTACTACTTCGAGGCCATTCACGACATATTCCTCAAGGTGGTGTTGAGGAGTTCCCGGATGCCATACTTAACGGGAAGCGTCTTGACCTCTTTAACTTGTATAAGGAGGTATGCTTTTTAAGTTTCCAGAATAGACTATTTTAACTGCAAAGACCTATTTTAAAAGTGTTGCTCCACTTTGTAGGTGGTGACCCGAGGAGGCTTTCATGTCGGCAATGGTATCAATTGGAAGGGGCAGATTTTCTCCAAGATGCACAATTACACAATGACCAATAGAATGACTGTATGTGTAACAAAGCCTTTTCGCATGGATTTGTGACCCTTCTGATGCTCTATTTTAGTAGAGCCTTGATTACATTAATCTGTTAGTAGATGAAAGCTGTTTCTTTTTTTACTAATTTCATTATGTTGTAAGAAATTGATCCTGTATGTTCTCACAGGGTGTTGGGAATACACTGAAACGACATTATGAGACTTACCTTCTAGAATACGAATTGGCTCACGATGATGTAGATGGCGAATGCTGCCTTTTGTGTCACAGGTTTGCCAACTTGTTCTACTGATTTTTATAATTGTAGTAAGATCACTTCCTTACCATAATGGGTTTTGTATCTGTTCAACAGTAGTGCAGCAGGGGACTGGGTTAACTGTGGTATTTGTGGTGAATGGGCCCATTTCGGGTGCGACCGGAGGCAGGGTCTCGGTGCATTTAAGGTATAATTTCCGATCACCATGAGATAAAATCTAGGAAATTCTCGAGTTTGTGAAACTTGAAAATGCAAGGGTGTATAATTTGGTTAATCTTTTGTTACCTTGCAGGATTATGCGAAAACAGATGGGTTAGAGTATGTTTGTCCACATTGTAGTATTACTACTTACAAGAAAAAACCACACAAAATAGCAAACGGGTCGTCGGATACATTGATTCAGTTTTAGTCTTCATCTTGAGGTTTCGACTGCATTTGTCGTCGTACACGAGAAATGATTCATTACATGAACTCGAAGATGAGTTTTATTCAAGGTGGTGTGCTGCTAAACAATTAGCTGAAGAGTAAATGTGAGACGAGAGAGCAGAGTTTTTGGTGCATAGGTTCTTTTTTTCCCCTCTTTTTAGGGGAAAAGTTAGTTAGGAGCATGGCAGATTTAACTTTAGTAGGGTGCTGTAAAATACTTATATATATTCTTGTAGCTAAGCCACGACTCATGTATTTTAATGGACATATCTAATTTACCATTTTTTGATGTATAAATATTTGACGATCCAAGAAAAGTAGATTAATAATCTCACCACTTTTCTTTTTACGCATTTCAAGATATATGCAAATTATGACTGATCTTATAAGGTCGTGTAATACTCCGAATAACTTTTCATTTCTAACTTTTCATTTTAATCATCATTTTTAATTATTTAAAATAACTCATTTTTCAATTAAATCTACGTCCAAACAAACATATTACTACGGTTCTTCTAAAAAATCTACATTCAAATGAGTGGTCTCGAAACCTTAGTCAAACTCCTCAGGATGTTGTAAGTAATCAGTTTTAAATGCGGAGGAATTGAAAATGTTAATGTAAATAATGATTCAAATATTTGAATCAAGAAATGAAGTAATAAATACAAAGTGTACTCCGCAACGAACTGAAGAGACGCATTGAGTTGCTTGTTTGTTTTTCATTCTCCATGGTGAGCATCGGAAATGGTTATTTCTGCCTTCAAATTCACTTGAAAACACCACATATCACTCACTCTGAATTATGTCTCTGATGGAAGATTACGACGACGCATCATCACTCGACGATGAAGAGTTGGCCGAACGATTACAGTTCGAGGAAGCAATCTTGGCTTCCATTATTGCAATGGAGGATGACATTGACACTTCTTCTGAAGCATCATTGTGCTGCACCATCTGCACGGACGAAAAGTCCGAAGACGAAATGTTCACAATCGAGGGCTGTGAACATTCCTTCTGCGCCGATTGCATATCCCAGCACATCGCCGCGAGGCTTGAGGACCACGTTGCGGTGATCAAGTGTATGGAGCCGAAGTGCGCGGTGGCGCTGGAGCCGGAGATGTGCGTGTCCTTGGTTTCAAAGGAGGTGTGGGAGCGGTGGGGAGATGTGCTGTTCGAAGCGATGCTTGCGAAGATGAGGAGAATCTACTGTCCGTTCGAAGGCTGCTCGGGGGTGATGGTGGACGAGGGAGAGGATGCAGCAACGGAGGCGGAGTGTCCGAGCTGTTGGAGGATGTTCTGCGCGCGATGTGGAGTTGGATGGCATGAGGATATGGAGTGCGAAGAGCTCGAGAAATTACGGAAGGAGTTAGGAGGGGAAGGAGACAGAGAGGATGTGATGACAATGAAGCTCGCTCATAACAACAAATGGAAGAGATGCTCAGAATGCAACATTTATGTTGACAAGATCGATGGCTGCCTCCATATTACCTGCATGTAAATTACTACTCTTTCTCCTAATTCCTCCAATTTTCTCTTTTTTTCAAGATTCTCAAACTAACGAGTTCAATTCATAGTAACCACGTATTCATAATTAATTAATTTTTCAATTCAAGACATTCACAAATTCTAAGCAAATAGCAAAATAGTGGAGAGAGTACAAAATGATAAGAATGACAACCTATCTGAATCTCTACATTGATATAATATTGTCCACTTTGGGCGCTAGATTCTTGTGACTTTGTTTTGGGTATCTCTCAAAATGAACCTCTTTATAGGCTCAACTTTTGATTAGGCACCTGAGGATTTCCGAGCCTCCCCTCAAATAGTCAATCCATCTAGATACATATAGACTGGATTTCAGGTGATATTGTCCATTTTGGGCCTAGACAGAGAGTTTTGTTTTTGAATATCTTCCAAAAAACCTCATATCAATAGAAATGGTTGTCCTCACTTATATATCCAAGATCTCCCCCTCATCTAACTAATGTGTGATACTTTATTTGCATCCTAACCGTTTATTATATCGTAACTTCTTCTCTCCTTATTTGAATTGTAAGCAAATTCTAATTTCTTGTAAATAGCTAGCAATAGTGGGGTACTAGTACTTAGAGACTATTTAGTATATGGTAATTTGGTTTCATTAATTATAAGTGAAAATGTGAAATTTGTAGGTGTGGATCAGAATTTTGCTATGGCTGTGGATCGAAGTGGAGTAGTGGCCATGCATGTACCTAAATATACAATATTCTATCGTGGAGATTTTAATTGCACCTTTACAATAATATGATTCATGTGAAGTCGTACATCTTTTTATTTTTCTTCTTTTTTTAACTTTTTATGATAAATATAAAGTAAAAAAAGGGAAGAGATGTATAGGTGCGACATTATGGTAGGAGTGCTAGTCGGAATACACCCAAATTCTTCCTTGTTCTATCTCTCATTTTTAGGCTTTACCCAGAAATGGCTGATTACTGGAAGATGAGGATATCTTTCTCCTTTCTACATTTATTTCATTTACAACTCTCTGTGCAATTATTTATCCTTTTATTTTGTTTTTAAACATATATTTGGGATTCTCAACTATGTTTTCAATTAATGAAATCTTCTAATTATGCCAGCTGGCTACTATATATAATTTCTTTATCATAGTGTGGTTAATTTGAGTTAAACTTTATGATGATATTTAATGCATGGATCAGTAATACCCATTAAAGCATTTTAGGAGGTCCGATCCGACTGTTAAATAAAAACTTTCGATAAACAATATGTTTATCCTGCTTCTGCTTCATTCCTATTAACATAACGGTTATAATTATAATAAATTCAACAAAAAAAAAAACAGTTACATATCAATTTGCTTAAAGTTATAATTTATTTGTTTTTTTGAGAAATGCTTACAGTTATTTTAGATTAATCTAATAATATATATATATATATATATATAGTAAAATGGAAGGTGTACATAATTAAGGTTTATTCTTGTATGATCAAAAAAATCATAAAAATGTTAACCATGACATTTTTTAGAAAAAAATGGTGGATAACATAAAATTGAGACATTAGTAAAAAGACAAGAAAACCTTATGCACATGAGGACTTAGTCTGCAATCAATGGACATATAATCATCGATCAATGTCACAAACTATTTTCAATTATTGTCATAAACCGTACTTTTCAATTAGCGTCACATATAGCTTTAGATATTCTTCAATCTAGACATAATTGAATAAACAAAAAATATCCAATATTTCTAAAAAAAATAGTGGTATAGTCAAACCTATAAAAGAAAATATCGCTACTGATATTGTTATTACCGTCAATAAGATAATTTAACTATGCTGATAGGGGATATTTTTTAAAAAAATAAAAATGCTAATAGGGTTAACTAATTACTAAATAGTTAATTAGTGGCGCAATGATTTTATTGTTTGGTTGTAAACTAGTTCAACCCAACCATCACTCTTTATGATAAATTAATTTAAAGTTAATATCATTAATATTTTGTTTTTTTAGTACATCGAGCAAGTGGATAAATACTAATTCTCAGGATCAAACATGTAACGCTAGTGTTGAACTGATTTACAACCAAACAATAAAATAATTGTGTCATTCACTCATTTAGTCATTAATATTTTGTTATAGAAAAAATAGAATTGGAGGGATATTTTTGTTTCGAACAATGAAACAAATTCAAAGTATTATATGGAGGAAATGAACCGTATAAAAAGCTGAATTGAATTAATAAAAAATATAAAAAATGGGGAGTTAAAGAAGGATGATATGAAAAAAAATATAAAAAATGGGGAGTTAAAGAAGGATGATATGAAACGAAGAGGCATGGCGTGTGTGTGTTTATTGTGCGTTATTGGAAATGGTTATATTTGTCCCTTTAAATTCTCATAAGTTTCTCTGCCATTGAAGTTGAAGTACACATCACAACACTTTTGTTGGAGGCGATATCGATTATTATTCTGGGTGCGATATGCTGAGATCAGTGTACTGTCCGTTCGAGAACTGCTCGATGAAGACTTTCGGCTACGAACCGATGACGGCGACCAAGTGTACGAGCTGTTGGAGAGAGTTCTGCGCGCGGTGTAACGTGAGGTATTGGCACGAGGACATGGAATGCGAAGAGTTTCAGCAATTGCGCAACGATTATTTACGCGGGGGCGGTGACGACGACGACGACGCGATGATGATGATCATACTGGCTCATAGGAACAAATGGAAAAGATGCCCTAATTGCAAAATTTTTGTGGACAAAATTGATGGTTGCCTCCATATTACGTGCATGTAATTAACTACCTTTTGTTCATAACGGTTTTTACAAAAATGACTAATTTTCATATAATTATGATAATCATTGAGTGAAGTTTATTGTAGGTGTGGATCAGAATTTTGCTACGGCTGTGGATCCAAGTGGACTAGTGCCCATGCATGTACCTAAATAATTAAATATACACATTAATATTATATTATAATATTATATTGCAATTATAAGTATACAGTTTTTTTTAATTCAGATAATTTATTTTCAATCTACACTTTTCTACCTAATTTGGGATTTTCCTCTTCTATCAATTTTATTTATATATTGTAACGATATAATTCAAGGATTTTTACCTAATTGTGTCTTGTGCATCTTAGCTCTAATTAAAATGGGCATCAATCATAATGCAAAAAATATTCTAATTTTGAAGGTGGTTTAATTTTTTTTTAATAAAATTAAACTACATTAGATTTATCAAACAATTGAGAATTCCATCCTTTAAAACCTTTACTCAAATAAAATAACTCGTGAATAAAGGAGTCAAAAATAAAATATAGGGAATGTTAAACAAAATTATTCACCACATGAGAATTAATTAGTTTGTAGATCAAATTTTGGAGATTATATATAGAACGACCATCGACTATTATTATTAATATTCGAATTCCTAAAATTTCATAAATTCAACTATTATAGAGTGGCTTAATTAGTTAAAGAGAAGGACTTTAGAGTGCATAAGGTGATGAGTTTAATCCATGGTAGCTACCTACTTAGAAATTAATTTCTTACAAGTTTCTTTGACATCCAAATGTTGTAGGGTTAGTCAGTATATCTCGTGACTTTAGTCGAGATATAAACTTCCGAAAAGGAGATCTTGTAATTTCCCCACCCACATATAATCCTTTAAAATATGCTTATCCATTTTTTATGTTTTTTTTGCATAGAGACAATAGACATTAATATCGATTCTTCTATTTTATAGATATTTCACCTAGTGGGAAGCTGCTTTATGATGAACATACCAAAAAAAATATGATTAATTTGAAGTATTTGAGGTTTAAAGGTTAGTTGAAAATGCCAAAAAGTTGGGTAGAACATGTGGTTTGCTTCAATATTTACGGCCATTGTTTTCTCCCACCTTTTGAGCATGCATTCACAGAGATCCACACATGTCCAATTACCTTACATCATCCCTTTCTTATCTTTCTACAATATTTCCTAACTTTTAAGTTTAATTCTAAATTTCAACCTCACCTCTTATCAATGACTACCTATACAAAAATATCTTTTAGTATTTATAAGATAGATGCACTACTCTTTTTATTATCCATTCATTTTGAAGTAAATTTCATATTTTTTAATACTGATTTTGAGATGGATGTCTACACTATTTCACATGATATCAGAGTCTATTAAGTCCAAATGAATAAATATACGGTTCAATTAAAAAAAAATTGAGACTCGATTCAAAATTGATAATCTAAAAGAGACACCATCTTAACGGGGTACGTTGAGAATCTCATATTGATAAGATGAGGATATCTCTTAGTATTTATATGATAGGTGAATTACTTCTCTCATTACCAATTAATTTTAAGATGGATGTCAACACTTTTTTGCATTACCTTAGATGTCAAAACCCTATTCCAACATGTGTATACCATTGATTTCTATATTTGTGAAGATACATTTTATATAACATTTAAAAAATGTAATGAACATGAAGTATAGTAAGTCATTGAAAAGTGATAGATTTGAACGTCTTTATTCCTAAATGTGCATGAGTAAATGATATGAATACCGAAAATAGAAAAAATAAATAAAATAATAATAATAATAATGGAAATTGTTGGCGGTGTACAAAGGAAAATAACAAAATAGGTGATCAGCTCAGCAATGGCAATTGGCAATTGGCAAGTTCTTAAATAATATAATAATAATAATAATAATAATAATAATATTATTAATTAGGAGAGAAGGGGTAATAAATAATAAATTGTTAGTCATTTCCAGTTCCGTCTCTCATCCGTTTGTGGTATCGGAATCTGAGAAAGAAGCAGCCATGTGTGGCGGTGCTATCATTTCCGATTTCATTCCGCCGTCTCGCTCCGACCGGGTCACAGCCCATCACCTCTGGCCCAATCTCAAGAAACCTAAATCGGCGAGGCAGCATTCCTCGGCTAGGTCTTTGAGGTCGCAGATCTTCGATCTCCATGATTTTGAGGCTGATTTTCTCCATTTCAACGACGATTCTGACGTCGATGAACAACATCTTAAACCATTCCTTTTCTCCGCCTCTAACTCCTCCTCCGCCTGCTCTTCCACTCTCGGTAATTCACCTTTTCTTTTTTTCTTTTTAAATTTGTATATAATTTCCATCGTGATTGTTCTTGTTTTTGAAGTTTGAGCACTATTCTATTCAGTAGCCTACAGATATATACTTTTTTCTTCTGTTATTATATTAATTGATTAATCTCGAAATTCAGTTTCCTTTTCGATTTTCTGCTCTCTATGATTGCTCTAAATGGGGTGAAAGCTGACCCGGACGGTTATGGATATCAAAAAAAAAAAAAAAAGAAATGATCGCTCTGAATGTTTGATCCTTTTTCATGAGATCGGGACAATTGAGTGGCCGGATGGTAAACAATGCGAAGTTCTTCAATCAATTCTACGTTTTCTTATTTTTATCAATCCTCTTTTTATTAATTTTCAAGCATATCCTGCGATTTTGCAGCTTTTATTTCTTCTTTCAGAAAGTAAGAAATGTATTGTAGATTTCTTCTTTACTTCTTTTTCTGTTTTTTATTTTTTTATTTTTTTTGAAGTAGCTTCCTGCTATTGTTTCGGCTTTGTTTTTTGTTTGACAATTTTCCAGCTTGAGCAGCATGATGGTGTTTTTATCATGCATGATGATGAACTCCAATTCTTTGTATCTTTATGTTCGTTATTTTGATCACTATTTAGACATCTGCTCGTTATTGATTTTCAATGTCATCTAATTAATAAAGGATCAAGTGCTACAAAATCTTTTGAGTTCAATGGGCAAGCTGAGAAATCTGCAAATACAAAAAAGAAGAATCAATTTAGAGGAATAAGGCAGCGCCCATGGGGTAAGTGGGCTGCTGAGATCCGTGACCCGAGGAAAGGGGCCCGTGTATGGCTTGGTACTTTCAACACTGCAGAAGAAGCAGCAAGAGCATATGATGCAGAGGCGCGAAGAATTCGGGGCAAGAAGGCCAAGGTGAATTTTCCTGATGAACCTCTGCGTAGTAATACTCAGAAGAAGCGGAAAAACTCACAGAAACAAAGTCTCAAGACGAGCTCGAAACCAAACCAGGCCTATGCAAACCAATATCCTATGTTTTCTAATCATCCAGATCAGCACTGCTACAGAACCACAAGTTTTCTGGAAGTGAAACCTCCTACTGACCAACTTGGATACATGGACTCATTCCCTGCCAGTATGGATAGTGCTCCATCTGATGATATGCTCCTGTATTTTAATTCAGACGTAGGAAGTAACTCGATTGGTTGTTCTGATTTTGGATGGGGAGATCAAGGTGCCAAGACTCCTGAAATCTCTTCTGTCTTCTCAGCTACTTTCGAAAGTAATGATTCTCAATTTTCAGAAGACATACATCCACGGAAGAAACCAAGATGTAGTTCAGGGGATGCCGTAACTGCGGAAGAAGAAGGTGCTGCTAAGACACTGTCAGAGTCGGAGGAGCTTTCAGCCTTCGAGTCTCGGATGAAGATTTTTCAGATGCCGTACCTGGAAGGGAACTGGGATAGTTCAATGGATGCCTTCCTTGGTGGGGTTGCAACTCAAGAGGGTGGAAATTCAGTGGACCTCTGGAGTTTTGATGACCTCCCTGAGATGGTTGGAGGAATCTTTTAAGCAAAGCTTTCCTTTTCTGGCTGGTTCATGTAAATAAATTTCCATGTTAGTTATTCCAATCCTTCAAATCTCTTCTATGTTATTTTCATGGATCTCCTGCAATCCTTTCCCAGTTCATTTCTATTGTCTGAAATTCTGTTGGTTTGATGTTGTTACTCGTATGCAGGAAGTGGACGTCGCCGATGATGGTAACGGAGGTCAAATGGTCATTGTGCTTAATAAAGTTATGGACATGCTTATGCTGTAGCTAATGGGCCAGGGTTATCAAGTTTATTCAGGTAGCAGTACCCAGAAAAACCTTAAATTGGCGATAGTTAAGTCTGTATCAACAATGTGTTATATGTTATCTGTATTGATGTACCATAAAACTTGGTTCCTGTCTCTCTCTCTTTGCTATCCAGGATTCTTATATCCTGAAATGACTGATTTTTGATCTATATGAATAATGTCATCGCAAATGTCTCTCTTTTCAGGAAGAATATGAACCTAGTTTGAATTCTGTTTTGGCATTTTAATTGTGGCACTAATGTATAACTGATTTTGGCCGTGCATGAGTTTTGGTGAACACTCCATGGTATATAAATATTAATAGGACAGCCTTAGCACATGCATTTGTGGTTATCCCATATGTGTCAGCCCACATGCAATGAATTGAAACTATATTATAACAGTTTTTTAATCTGTAATCTTGTAGCCTCCCAAGATATATTAGTTTGAAACTTCGTTTTTTATTACCTTGCACGGGATCCAACCACATTCAACAATTATGTCATATAAACTCAAACTTGGGTTTGCTTTGTGGATAAATAACAAAGTCATAGGTAAAGTTAAGATGTCATATTCTAAAGTGACAACATCTGTGTCTAACCCAGAACCAAAGGTCTTAATTATCAGACCTGGATTCTCTCAAGTTCTTTTCTTCTTATGAAAAAGTAGGGAAGTCTTCGTTAAAATAATTAAAAGTGAGTTTTACCTTGAATTCTTAGCTAAACCCAATGTAAGAATCATGAAAGGAGGGAGATCATGACTCAAGGTGATCTCGATGCCATAGCCTAGGGACGGACTAGTGTTGTCTTGAGTATAGGAAAGCGAAGCTTTGACTCCCAATCATAAAAGTGATCCCACTCAAACACAAAAACACATTGGAGAATCATGGTCCAATTTGACCTTAGCCTTTTGGACTCACTACAAAGCAAAAAGACGATCCCACAGAGAGAAAATGTTTGAAATTGGAATAGTGGTCAGTAGACAGGAGGGGGTTTGAGTCGGTTTTTATGAATCATGAAGTTATGTATATGATTTTACTCGGTAAAGCATATATATTCTACCCTCTACCATATACCCTCGAAATTACCTTTGGAGGGGTAAAAATGGATCATCTGTATCTCACTTAGTCAGATGGAATGTGGTTAAGACACCGG
>JBBMEF010000018.1:6903421-6920732 GCA_037832685.1 Sicyos baderoa | reverse complement strand
TTTATAATATTATATTGTATCGATAGGATGTAATTTTCAATCATCAATGAAAATTTTTGTGTTTCCTATCAAAAAAATCAAAAAAAAATAAAGGGGATATAGTATCGAACTCCAGGAATTCGTTTTAAACTCGATAAAGAAAAAGCACCCCTTTCTTAACCTCTCTCGGAACCTATGAGTCGAGATATTGAAACCTCATTCACTCTTTCAGGTTTCTTTCGCACCTTTAACTCTACAACTCTCCTATTAATGTATAAGGTTAACCTCTCTCTTTCACTCGGCCGGCTGGCTGCTAAACTTCTTTCCTTATTTCTTCTATATAGGGTAAAGCAAGGGAGGGTTAATTGGCTTAGCTTCGCTTTCCAAGCTGCTTATTTATTCACTTATATATTGAGTATATAAGGGTATATAAACAGGGTATGACGCTTCGCTTCTTTATTTATTTACTTCTTTCCTTGGTTGCATTGACAGAATTGGTCTAAGGAGAGTAATGCACATATGGTGGAGAATGAATGAAGAGAAGTTTGAAAATGGACAAATGCTTATACACTGTATACTACCATGAAACATAAGATATTAGTTAGCTAAAAAACAGATAGAAAGAAACAGGATTGAAGATTGGTGAATGCCCACTAACCCCAAACAACCATAGTTGACTGTGGCCAAACCCACCCAAACTTAGCCATGTGGAAGCTGTTGTCGTCCTATGATGATTTCTCAGGAAAAGTTTAAGAGAATTTGGGTGCACTCCGGGTAGCACCCCCACCATGATGTCATTTACGTGGAACCATTCATTTTCTTTTTTTTTTTTAATTTTTTTATAATAAATATAAAGTAAAAAAAGAATGATGAGATGTGTGACACCAAAGGTGCTACATGAGTGACATCATAATGGGGTGCTACTCAGGGTGTACCTAAATTCTTCTCGAAGTTCAAACATGTAAAAGTTGAATTTATCTGCAAAATAATTCAACGTGTTTCTTTTGCATTATTTTTTTAACATTATATCATTTGCTCAACTTTCACAACTTTATTTTTATTTTTAATAATTTGTTCACACTCAACATTATGATTGTTGCCAAGTGTTGTTTAGGAATGGGGTTTACAACTTGGCCTCTTTAGATAGGCAAGCAAATTTAAGTTGACTTGAAAACAACTTAAATGTAAACAAAGAACAATGGGTATGAGTGCACGGAAAACAATGAAAAAGACATACAGTATTAAACAAATGATATTCAGTTTCTTCGTCTATCAGGAACTAATTTATGTCTATTAAACAATTATAAATCATGCACGTCTTCAGCTTGACTTGGAGCATTACTTAATGACCAAGTTGATTTGATCCCGGATCTCTTGAATCCATTTAAGTAAAGCTTAATAGCTTAATCCTATTAAACATTCACTAGTCTTTTCTTTTTGAGTACATATCGGGGGAAAAGGGACAAGTACCAATTCTTGTGATTGAAGCTGTAATGCTGGTGTTGAATTGGCGTAACCAAACAACGAAACCATTGCGCCACTGACCCATTTGGTAACATTCATTAGTCTTTCTTAACATCCATTTCTTAAACTTATGTTGTTCTAGGTAGTAATCCATTTACAAAGTCATGATCTTTTTTGTTTTTGTTTATTTTACAAGGCCCTCCTTGCATTTGGCTTATGTTCACCCACAGAACATTAGCAAGTTAGCTTGCTCTAGTTCGGATCTCCCTTCCTCTAAATGTTGTTGAATCGAAAACAATCATTTTCTTTTCTTGTCGAACCCAGCTGCAGCTACTTGGCTTTGTCTTGACCAATTATACATTTTAATTACACCCATCTTGGAAAAACGCAACGGAACTCACTAGTCCCACTTTGGCATTTGCATTGGTTCAAAAGGAAATTCATTGTTTTCTTGGTACAAAAAATAAAAAACTACTTTTTAGTGACAGAGAAAAACTGAGCTGTAACAGAGTCTTCTTCTGCTAACCTTGATTCATATATTATAGTGCAATTGACTGCTTAAGCTTAGTTGGTCTTCATCCTGCAGAGTGCTGGTGTTCAAGGAGAGAGGCCATTAATGGCGGCTCGAAGCATTTGTTATGATCAACTAGTTGTGTTGTGTGTGATCTTCTTCACTCCCATTTCCACATGGTGCTTTGTTGAAGTTGAATCCCATGTTGTGCCTGAAAACCATGCTGCTTTCTTCATCTTTGGGGACTCTTTCTTGGATGCTGGCAACAATAACTACATCAACACCACAACTCTTGATCAAGCCAACTTCTGGCCCTATGGCCAAACCCACTTCCGGTTCCCAACTGGGAGATTTTCTGACGGTCGTTTGGTGTCTGACTTTATAGGTAACATTTGGGAAAGGCTCAACTTTTCTTGGCGTTTGTTACGGTTGAGATGCCTTTGTACTATGTTGTCCTAAAATTACTTAGTTGAGTTTATATTGGGCTTTTATGTATTTTGAAATTTGGACCATATGTTGTATTGGAGTTCTACGAGAGTGCACTATAAAAACGCCCTTAACAAAAAAGCTATCTCCTCTAATGCCGCCTAATACTAATACATCTTTAGTTAACCGCATAAGTCGCTGTATTATTTGTTTTTCTTGATTTTTGTTTCCATTTTTCATAACAGTTACTCTTATCTTTTAGCTGAATTCGCCAAGCTTCCATTGATCCCACCTTTTCTCCAACCGGGTTTTCATCAATATCATAGTGGAGTGAACTTTGCGTCGGCTGGAGCAGGTGCTTTATCTGAGACTTTTCATGGATCGGTAAGATCAACGTACCCCCATTCACTCCTTACCGCACCTTTACCATATCAAAAAAGTAAAGCAAATCATAATCATATAATCAACTCTGCTTTCTGCTACAAAAATCATCACTTTGATCTATAAACTTTCAAACTGACTCATGATTAAACGACTGGAAACACACAGTTAAACAGAGAAGAAACAACTCGGTTGTCGGTTGAGATAACTAATGCTTCATTTGATAACCCCTTTATTTTTATTAAATTAAACTTGAAATAACAACTTACACTATTGTTTTTCATACTTTCATATCTACCTCTTACCTGTAGTTTTAAAACCTTGTTTTAGTTTTTGACTTCCAACACTGGGTAGAGAATTTGAATAAAAATAAGTTAAAATTCCAAAAAACCAAATAGTTATCGAACAAGATTAGATTTGCAGTGAATTACAATGTTGTTGAGGTTAGCGCTTTCAGGTGATCGAGCTGAAAGCACAGATAAAGAACTTTAGGGAGGTAGTGGAGAGGTGTCTAAAAGGAGAGTTGGGCAAAGCTGAAGGTGGGGTGATAGTGTCAAAAGCTGTGTATTTGTTCAGCATCGGAACCAATGATTACATGAGCCTCTTCTTAACCAATTCCCCTTTTCTCAAATCCCACACCAAATCTCAGTATGTTGAGTTGGTGATTGGTAACTTGACAATTTCCATCAAAGTAAGCCTTTTTGCAATCTTCAATTTTCTTTCAAACATAGTAATGTCTCCTGTTCATAATGACTGAATTTGTTGGTTGGTTTTTGACAGCAAGTATATGATAGTGGGGGCAGGAAATTCGGGTTCCTGAACTTGCCGCCTATGGGCTGCAGTCCAGGGCTGAGAGCCGTCGGAGGAGATGAAGACGGGCGGTGTTTGGAAGAGTTGTCGGCGTATACAAATGTTCACAACCAGAGATTGGTGAAGCTTCTTCAAGACTTGGAGAAGCAGCTGAAGGGGTTCAAATATTCACTCTATGACTTCAGTAGCAGCCTGACACAAAGAATGGAGAATCCAATGAAATATGGTAAATAACAGAACACACAAGTAAAGTTGTAGATTGTTGTGTTTTCTTATGACCGGGAATCAGATCAAAGACATTGGTTGTGGTAAATTTAATTATATGAACGAGCGTTTTAACCGGGAGATGACATGATGATATTATAGGGTTGAAGGAAGGGAAGGAGGCATGCTGTGGGAGAGGGAGATATAGAGGAGAATTCAGCTGTGGAGGAAGAAGAGGAGTGAAGGAGTTTGAATTGTGTAAGAATCCAAATGAGTTTGTATTTTGGGATTCTTACCATCTCACTGAAACCCTCCACAAACAGCTTGCTCTTCAAATGTGGACTGCTTCATCAAACTCTCATTTTTCTCTCAGGGATCTTTTTCAACCTATTTGACACCATGCTCTAATCACCAAATATCTAAACAAAACATCTCATTTCAACCTCTACTCTTTGCTGGAATAAAAATAAAATTGCTATCACTAATTTTCTAGTTTTTAATATTTACATTTGTGCAACATACAAAATATTAACCAGATTACTTATATATATATAAAACTTATAGGATTACTCTATAGATTAGAGAATAATGTAAGATTAGAGAATATTCAAAATGCAATCATAGTAGGTTTCAAGTGTATAATGTTTTAGCAGTTGAACAGTAATTGTCCTTTTATCATTAAAAAAAAGAAGAAATTATGAACAAAATGTTTTAATTTATTTAATATGTGTATTTAGTCGGCAAGCGATATTTGGTTAGGAAAATGATTTGGAAGAAAACAATAAACAAAAGAAGATAGAAACGGTGTCCCTTATTACATGACACATGCGATCATTGGCTTTATTAATCAAAATCATGTCTGCCAACCAGTTCTCATACACAATATTGCACTGTCTATGTAATTTCTCCCCTTCATTATTATTTGGGTGTTTCCTTAGTTGATCAATGTCTTTGTCAACTTTAGCTTCTCAATTTTAAATTTAATTTCAAATATGTTAAACATATATCATGCATATGCTCCAATCAAATTACTTTAAATTTTTGGATGCTTTCAATTTCATCACTCGGTTCAACTTTTACTAATTCACCCATAAATTTGACTTTTAACAAAAAAGACATGTAGAAATCTTTATACCTCGCTCATTTCAATAATATAGATTTCTAATTTTGTATTGATTTGAGTTTGATTCATTCTCAAATGAACAATGAAATAATTTTGTCAAAACTAGCAAATTTTTAAGGAAAAAATTATATAATTTCGTTTTTCTTTGACATCTATTTGTACCATTATGTCTTTTTAATATCGATTTTATATAAATATTTTTCTTAACAAAAACTTGTCAATCGATAGAACACTTGAAACATTCTCTTAAGTTTAAAGCTGAGATGATCCAAGTTTGGTGGCCATTTAAATTGGTTCATAGGGTAAAATGACTTTTTTTTTTTTTTGCCAAATTTAAACATAATTTTGTGGACTAGTATTAATATTTGATAGTGTTTAAGAGTTAAATGAGAAGACTTTATTAGAGAGAAATTGTATTGAAAATGAGAAATCTTGGTGGGGGTAAAATTGTACAACACCTCAATCGAACCCTAAGAGATACTTAAATAGTAAACCCCTAATCTAGGTCCATTGTGCTCACACAAATACTTACAATACATTAACACTAAATACTATGTTACCACAATACTAATGTAATAGATATTGTGAATATAGTCTAACAATATTGTAATTGCTGGATTGGATCTAACAATATATATTATTAATTATAAATTGAGGGTGGTTATGGTTGATAGAAAAATTGCTAATAATGTTGTAGAGGCACATGAAATAAATCCCACCAAATCTACATTGATTTTGATGTCATTTTAATTTGGAGGTTAAATTGCTAATGATCTCTCCCTCTCTCTCTCTCTCTCTATTTAAGCACATGGGAAGCTGTAGCACATGACTCCTTGCCTGAAAACAAATCTTAGTGGGGGTTCCCAAATCTTCTATTATTGCATTTTGGCCCCCTCTTTTTTAACCCTTTACTCAAAGGGCTTTGGCTAATTTGGAATGTTTTATTATATTCATTTTTATCACTAAATTGATAATAAGGTCATCCATCTATAAATGTTTGTGAGAGCCATGTTGAAGTTCATAGTTTAAAAAAAAAAAAGTTCTTTCACCTTTTTCATGTGAGAGTAATATTTGTTAAAATTTAGAGACATGTCAAACACAAAATTGAAAGTTAATGAACTTAATAAATATTTTGTGATCAAGACATATCAAATTCAGAAGTTCAGTTATTAAGCGTAGCAATTCATTTTAGATAAATTAATTGAAGGAATAATCCCATTTTTTTTAATAATATTTTGATATCAAAGAATATGTAAAAAAATAATTTTAAAGTATGTTACCATGAATTAAATTCATAATCTTTTTTTTTAATATTCAATGATTATTATTTTTTTCTCCATAGATTCATATATACCATATAAACTCGAAGTTTATTAGAACGGTGAGTGAAACGTCATCTCAACCTCGAATAGATGGATGCGGTACATATGCAACATGTCGAAAGGTGGTATATAGAGACATGGGCCAAAGATGAAGAAATGAATAGGAATAGGTTAGGGGAGACATGATTTAAGGTAGGCTACATGTTTGTGTAACACATTAGCTATGGTGAAAGAAACGGGTCAACTGGACCACAGGCAATAGGCCGGTTTTAGATTCGGTGCAAATTAACTTCTTCTGCCTCTCTTAATGCTCAAATCCTATGCTTCTTTTTTTGGACCACTTATTAAGTTCATCATCAAACAACTTGTTTGCATCCCTCTGTCCAATATGGTCATTTCACACTACTAAATATCCTATCTTCCTACCAACAACATATATTATGTAATGACGAACTCGGGTAATATCACTTCAATTTCGCTTCCTTTTAAGTTAAATTAAAAATCGAATCGACCTATTTCATTTGCTCTAATGATATAGTCGAGTCAATGTATCATAGAGCACAAAGTTGTTTGTTCAGTTTTCGTCCTATTCGGTTTGGCCTAAAAACTTAAGTAAAGAATTGATTGTTGGAGACAAAGGGAAGCATTGACATTGGGAAGAATATGGGGAAGGAAAAACAAAAGGGAATTGGAAGTTGGCTAGTTGGTACCTTAACAACCTAATATCTCTCTTTTTCAATTAGGATAAGAATTGATTATAATTTTTTTGGTTAAATAGATATTTTATTACATTTTTTAAATCATTAACTTGTTCTTGTTGCTAATTATATTATTCCCTCCCAACCCACAACTAATTTATTGTGTTTTGTTCATATGCGCCTTATACTTCACACTTTTGATTCACATGTGGACCATAGCTTACATGAATTATTAATTCATAATTAAATATTGGTTGGATCTTGCTCAAACATTATAATACACAACCTTTAATTGGCAATCTAATTAATTACATGTGGTTATTATGATATTTTTTAAAAAAAACATGTGGTTATTATGATTAATTTTCATATTCTTTGGAATTAGAGGAAACAACTTCATTAATTGTCTTGTCTTAATAAGCCACATCTTGCCCTAATCTTCAATCATTTTAAATGAGATGCCTTCACATTATTATTCAATCAACATTGATTCTATCCTTTCTCAATCAAGCTTCAATATTTAATATTTTTTTCACTATACCAATGAAATACTATGAATTTGAAGCAAAATTATAATGAAAAAATCAAATCAAAACAAAAGGTGAGAATCAAAATATAAAGTTTAAGTTAAATTAACAATTTGGGTCAATCATTTGATTATAATTTTCAATTTGATGCCAATAGATTTAAAAATTCCAATTTAGCCCTTGTTGTTTTACGTTAGTTCTCGTTGAGTTCACATGGTTTTTAAAGACTCTAACTTCGTTTTTTTTAGTAAGTTAAATTTTACATATGGTTTTTTTTTTTAATCCTTCTCTAAAACTCACCTATCTTAGCTCTATTTTTTCACACAACTCTAAACCAAACCCCAATGCAGTTGGCTAACTCAACCAACTTAATTAATCATAAATATCGAACATATAAGAGTAATTAGTTAAATGGTATATTTGATCATTTTAAAGTTAGAATTTAGTTTGTATGGATTTTAAATTTTAAATTTTAAGACTCTTGGTTTGCTAAATAGAGATGTCCACTGGCCGGGTGAGGTCGGGGAATGCATTCCTCGTTTCCGTCCATGCCACCAAAATCAGTCCCCATCTTCGATCCAGACCCTATTCACCGCTTAAACGGAGATTCTCTGCAGGAAAATGAACGTCTCTCAGATTCGGTCTACTATAATAACTATTTTTGTGTAAATCAATATGGTATGATGATATTCATTCTAAGAATAATGCCGGATAACCACGAAGTAAACGACCCTAGGTAGTATTTATTAATCATGAGGTCTTTGTTAGCTGTCTCTTCATTTGATGGCCCCACCTCTCCTTTTGTCCTTTTCCATCTCCCCTTGCGTTTTTTTCTTTTATATATGCCCCTTTGTTTCTCTATTCCCCATATCATATCATATATCATCTCTCACTCACTTTTTCATCTCTACAATTTGAATTTGTGTATCAATTCTAAACCATATGGCGAAGCTGGGAAAGCTCACAAAGCTGAAATCCGCCATAAAGCGATGGCCTTCCATGTCGAAGCTGTCGCGGACGACCCCGGACGACAGCTCCTCCAACCTCCATCCAGTGTTGGTGGGGCGGTCTCGGCGGCGGTACCTCGTGCCGTCCGAGGTGGTCCACCACCCGGTGTTCCAGGAGCTGGTGGAGAAGTCGGATTCGCAGGAGGAGGGACTTGTTGTCCTCTCCTGCGAAGTGGTCATGTTCGACCACTTCCTGTGGATGCTTCAAAATGCTGCCACTCAATTGGGCTCCGCGGACGAGCTCGTCCAATTCTACACTTAATATTAATTAAAACCAATTATAATAATATACTAATTAACCCCAATATATATATTTTATTTTATTTTATTTTATTATTATTCTCTACTGTTTCTTTAATTTGTTTGTTGTATAATTAGTGTTTTTGTGTGTATGTGTTGATTTTTCTCCTCAACCAAACACACACCCCTTTCATTTTTCTCCTTCTTTTTCTTTTCTTTTATTTTCCAAACATTAATAAATATCAGATTGGGCTTTTAATTAATTATGACAATGATCAAGGTTAACTGTTTCTGAATTTCTATTACCTTCATTTTACTTATTGAGCTTCAAATCAATGAGATTGCTATCACACATGCATAGGATTCTATTTTCATTTATAACCCTTTTATCAATAATAAATCAAATATGTAAATAAAACAAAGAAGAATTTAGACCGCATACACCAAATGTTATAAATATTTTGCCTCCAAGCTTGAAATTGGTAATAGAAGGAAAGTGACATCAAATTAATTAATGCTCCTAATAAGCTAAACTAGGTTAGAGGCCTACATTACCTAAAAAGGCAATTTAGAGTTCAGATCCAATAAAGCTTATAAATGTGCAATACAAATGAAGATGAATATAATATATTCATTTGAAAAATTCATTATTCCCAACTATAAACATATATATAGAAATAT
The DNA here is from genome assembly GCA_037832685.1 of Sicyos baderoa. Taxonomy (NCBI): domain Eukaryota; kingdom Viridiplantae; phylum Streptophyta; class Magnoliopsida; order Cucurbitales; family Cucurbitaceae; genus Sicyos; species Sicyos baderoa. Next base: position 6,911,359 of record JBBMEF010000018.1, on the reverse strand, counting down.
GTTTTGGTTAAATTAAAAGCTTAGTCCAAGTGTTTAAATAAAAATGAAGGAATTTGGGCAACCTCAAAGTGAGGATTGAAAGACTTCAGGAATAATTTGGAAGGAATTTGTGAAGCATGCAACCAAGCATATATATAATTTGAGCAAAGGACAAAATATTGAATTGATTTGTAACACTGCCTTTTTATTTATACACTTGAGAGTTAGTGGCCCACATTTTATGTTGCAAATAATGATTGGGTAGTTAGGGATGCTCTACACACAAACCTACCACCATATTATATAATTAAACAAATCATTTAACATTTCCACCTCCCCATTGCAATTTATTTTATTTTTCTGCTCACTTTCATTCATTTTATTTGTGCGGTTGGTAAATTTGTTCCAAATAAATTGTCCAAATAAATACAACATCATGTCCTACCCTATATTCTATTTCTAAATTAAAATTTTAAACGTTTATGATTAAAGTTTTATACTTGCCAAAAAACAAAGTTTGATTTATTAATTTGGGATTTAATAGTCATATATATGTATTTAAATATATGGTAATTTGATTTATTAGAAATAAAATTTAAAATTCAATTTAGGATGAACAATAAGATCAGATAATATGTTTATGAAGTGTAGACAAATTGACTCAAACACTCATAAATAATAAAACAAGAAAGAAAAAAAAAGATTGAGGTTTAATAAGAGGCAGAAAGTTAGTGGAAAAATAGGTGGTGGTGATATAAAAATGAATGAAAAAGAAAGGATAACGACGAAATTATAGATTCGAATCACTCGTTTATGATATTATTGTATATATATAAATTAAATTTAAAAAAAAAAAAAAAAAAAAAAAATAAAAAGTAAAGCACGCAGAGCAGTGGGCCTACAAACGGTGTGTGGTAACCCATGGGCCTCGCCCGCTGGATTTCTCTTCTGATGAATTAAAAACCCCCACGTTTTTTTTCTTCTTTTTTTTTTTTTTTTTTTTTTTTCCTTTTTTCTTATAAGTTAGCTATAATTATTTACTCATTTTCCATCCCACTTCAATTCAATCATACTTCACATTTTGAATCTACTTTTTGTATTAAGTAGTGCTAACGTATTTTTAAATTAATTAATTTATTTGGTTTAAAAATAATCATATCATAAAGTTTTAATTATTTGTTACAACTTTAAATGGTTTAAATCTAACTGTTTTAGTGTAGGCTAAAAAACAACTTTTGTTTAAAAGAAAAGCATTTGTTGGCATTGACAGCTGGAGATGATAGAAATACAATTATGAGAAGGAAAAAGAAAAGAAAAGTAACAGTACATGAAAGTGACTAGTGAGAGTAATCAAATGCTTTCTAAAATGGAATACAGTTTGATGAAAGCAAGGCATTCAAATGAAAGAGGAGTCATAAATTTGAATGTGTGTCAATTAATGAGAATTGGTTACCCATGTTTGGATACCGAGAATCATTACCTCATAATCACGTTTTCCAAAAAACAATTTTTTCATTCTCTTCTTAACTATTTTTCATATATCACACCATATTTATTATTTTGTTTTTATCATAATCATTACCATTATTTTAAATACAAATAATCATTCCTCTCATAATCATTCTCCACTTCATTCTCCTTCTCATTATCATTCCTCTCTTAACCATTACCATTCCCTTTGCCCCAAACACCCTCTTAGCCACCTACATTATTCCTCCCTATTAACCAATCACGCCCTAACTCTTTTCCACTTTAAATTGCACAATAGTCATCTTTATTGTAAATTGGCTCGATTTGTTTATAATAGACTTGAAGATAGTCACTAAGATAAATAAAGCTTTGGTAGAACATCATATTTAAGAAGTATTTAACTTGAGTAGTTAAAAATTAAGAATGGTAGTCAAAAACTAGTTTGAATGTGATTTTTGTGTAGAGAAATTAGAGTCAAAAACTTGTTTAAAAGTAGATTTAAAATGAATAATTATTTTAAGTAGTTAAAAAAGAAATAAATAAAAAAGAATTATTTTTATTGATTTGAAAAGAGAGGTCGAATATAATTAAGTAGGTGTAAATGAATGATTATATTTTTAAAAGTAATAAAATCAATAAATTGATAAAATCTAGTATGAATATAAGTTTTCGATAAACAACGAAGTAAAAGTTCATATAAACCCTCCTTAAATATTGCAAGCAAACAAACGAACACAGCTCATAGTAGTTAAAGAAATTGAGAATTGATTCATTATTTATTTTTATTTCTTTTTTGAGATTACTAATAATTGAGGATGAGAGACTCGTATTGAAGATCTCTTAGTCATTAAATATATATTGATACGGCCGCCGCGGGCGAATTGAATCATTATTGAATTGATTATAATGGGTGGTTCAACATTGGAATACACCACTTTTTTGGCATTTTGCGGTCAACAGAGTAATTGGAACGTATCGACAAATTGCCAATCCATCTCCACCGGTTTAAATTAAGTAGATATATTCAAGAAATTAATAATAATAATAATAAAAATAATAATAAAAAAAAAAAAGTAGATAGATATTTGTAAAGTACATAGACGCGCAATCATTTGCAACATTTGTGTCTTCAACTTCTCTACCACTTCTCTAGTGAAGGCTAAGGTAATTAAAACTCATCTAAGCTTTCTTAATCTATGTTCCTTAGCTCACTAATTTGTGCTTATGTGTTGTCTCTTCTCTTAATATCTCATCTGTGTTTCATTTTTCAATTTTCACCAAATTCATGCTGCAAAAAAGCTCTTATTATAGTCCGTCTTTAGGGGGGCATGTTTCTTTGGAGGTCTCGTGTTCGATATTCCCCGATTTCGAAGAAAAAGAAACCTCTTATCATATAAATTTAAGAAAAGTCTCTTAAGTGAATCCAGTGTGTGCTGCAATGCAAGAACTTTATGTCTTAATTTTAGTTTCATTCACTTAAGAATGTTGTTGTTGTATTATTGCCTTGTATCCGCATTCCGTCATTCCGCGTTGCAGTCTGCATTCTGCTAACCGCATTTCGTAGATCATCTATTTTTGCAGCGTATTCTATTTGTTTACACACTCTGTATTAGGGTTTAATGAGACCACATATATAAGCCAGAATTAAACTCTAGTCGTTAATGGCATTCATTTTGTTCATTACTCTGTAAGTCGCCTCATAACAGTTGTGGTGTGTATTTTATGAACAGGATAAAATGTCTTCTGAACCAGTGAATGTGAATGACTTCAAAGAGTTAGCTAGAAGGGCTCTTCCAAAAATGTATTATGATTTCTATGCAGGGGGGGCTGAGGATGAGCACACACTTAAAGACAACATACAAGCATTCCATAGAATCACGTATTAAGCTGCCTAATTATTATTATTGTTTTCAAAAACTTAATTAGTTATGCTGTTATTTATTTATGGTGTCTATGATTTTTAGGATTCGACCTCGAATTCTTGTGGATGTAAGCCAAATTGATATGTCTACAACCATATTAGGCCATCTTGTCTCTGCACCCATCTTGGTTGCTCCCACTGCTGCACATATGTTGGCATTTCACCAAGGTTATATTGCTTTCCTCAAAAATAACTTTCATTCTACTTTTTTTGTCTGATCATATATCTTTATCTTCTTTCAGGAGAACTCGCCACAGCTAGGGCGGCAGCTGCTGCAAAAACTATAATGGTACTGATCGCAACCCTCCACATAGTTGTACATTGATATGATATTGACCACTTTAGACATAATCCTTCGTAGCTTTATTTTTTGTTTCACCCTAAAGGTGGTCTCGACTAATGGAGATGACTGCCATCACTTGTATACTCATGAATGATCATCCCCTCACCAAACCATTGTGGATAACTTTGTTTGTATCCCAACAATCCTCTCTTCGTACAATGTTCCAGCGAGCCGGCCTCTTTGTGGACTCATCTTCTGTGTTCGACACCTGAGGATTCAATCCTCCACTCGAACAAAGAGGGAGCCTCCCCTCATATAGTCAATTCGTCTAGAGATGATTCAGGCCAACTCCTCTTCTCCTGATAGTACACTGCTAGTCAATTTGTCTATCTTCTCTTTAGAGTACACCGTCAGTCTGATAAATAAAGCTATCAGAAATTTTCGTCTTTGGGCTCCTAACTTCTTTGTCTTATACTGGGGTATTCTCAACATTGATATGATATTGTTGACTTTGGATATAAGCTTTCATGATTTTGTTTTTGCTTTCACGCAAAAAGCTTCAACCAATGAAAATGATTGTCATTACTTATATACCCATGATCCTTCATGTATCTTATCAATGTGAGACAATTTTGTTTGTATCCCAACAGTTGTGACTACAAACTTATCAAAATTGTGCAATTTGGTTATTGAAATTAGTTGTTTCCGTTTGTAGGTGTTGTCCTACTCTTCAAGCTGTTCAATAGAGGAAGTTGCCTCTAGCTGCAATGCTATTCGTTTCTTCCAATTATATGTAAATGGTCCTTCTTTTGCACTTACAACTATCTTTTCTTCAAGCCTTTCTTGTATCAGCAATCTAATTGTTCTTAAGTTTGAATGTAGTTTCTCATTTTTGTAAGTAGATTTTCAAAAGGCGCGATATCACAACTCTGATAGTACAGAGAGCTGAGAGATCCGGATACAAGGCAATCGTCTTGACTGTTGATACTCCTCGGCTTGGTAGAAGAGAGGCTGACATAAAGAATAAGTAGCACTGCTTCACATCTCAAGTTCTTTCATTTTCATGCATTGCATTCCTTTTGCTGGCCATAATGTGGTTCAATGAAACTGGGATAAGATAAATTGTTTTATCGTAACTCCTAAGTCATTACCCCGGGTTCAGAGGAGCAAAGCTCTAAGTTCTCGGGTTATCAAAAAAAAAAAAAAAAAAAAACTCCGAAGTCATGAGATATTATATCTTTTTTATTCATCCATCTTGCATCAATTGGAAGTTATCCCTTGGTTGAATTTGTAGGATGATTGCACCTCCTGTGAAGAATCTTGAAGGCCTCATGTCTATGGAAGTTAACTCTGTGAGTAATATTTCAGGCCTAACTATAGAGAAGATAGGTGAATTTTAACCAAATTTTAAAAATAAAAACAAGCTTTTGGAAGCTATAGATATCAAAGTAAGAAAACTATAGGGTGAAGTAATTAGTGTAGATTTAATTTTCAAAAACTAAATACTAAAAACAAAATAGTTATCAAACGGGGTTTCAATTATTGAGTTTTAATTTTACTGCTATCTATTTCATGGTATAGATTATTTTCCCTACTATTTAATATGTATATATTTGCATGGTTCTACATATCAGTCATTTGGGATGTGCATACATCCAAGTTCTCTATTCCTAGGTTTGTTTTATAATATATATCAACTTATGAACATACAGGATCAAGGTTCAAAATTAGAAAAGTATGCCAAAGAGACTTTGGACGCATCTCTGTGCTGGGAAGTATGTACAATAAACTCCTTAATTGCTTAACATGTGTGCTGATGAAAATTGAGCTTTGGAGCATATATATATATATATACACTTGATGATGTAACTCAGTAATTTAACTATTTCTATATTATATAGACTTCTCTCAAATGTATAGTGTCTAAGAAACCTTTATCGTCCACAGGATATACGGTGGTTAAGATCAATCACTAGTCTGCCAATTCTGGTAAAGGGGATTCTCACTCATGAGGATGGTAAGTTTTTTTTTTTAGAAAAGAAACCATTCGTTAAATGACTCGACAAACCAATACAATCTATCTCCAATGCCGAGCCAATAACATGGAGGAGATGCCCCTCCAAAAAGGGCCTATCCTTTTTGTTACAAGACCTACTGCATTGAGAAACATTCTCAATCCTAGCAGAAGTAATTAATTACTTAATATCAACAATGATATGGTTGAATTATGAGGTATTTAAGGAGTCATCTTCATTAGCGTTAATGACATTTGAGGCATCGACTCCATCAAAAAAATATGTCTAAGGCCTTCCCGAACAGCTTTACCCTTTAAGAACTTGACGGATAAGTTCTTATAACTGGATCTCCACCCAGCTAGCTTGACTTGACCTTTCCAATCCCACACCACCCATCCATTGCCTCCTTCTCGCGAGGCTAGCCAAAGAGAAACATCCACATTCAACCTCCTATTTGAGATCTACTACTGGCTTCTTGGAATTCTCCTTCTTTATTGTTCCTGTCAAGTCGGACTCTTAAAGATATTTGATAACCATTTCAAACAGTTACAGTCTCATTACCAATTGGTTTTGAGATGGATGTCCATACTATTTCACATGGTATCAGAGCCCGTTAAACTCAAACGGGTATACGGTCCGATAAAAAGAAATTGAGATTCGATTCAAGATTGGTAGCCCAAAAGAGGCACCATTTTGAGGGGGCATGTTGAGAATCACACATTGATAAGGTAAGGATATCTCTTAGTGTTTATAAGGTAGGTGGACTACTCCTCTCATCACCAATTGGTTTTGAGATGGATATCCACACTATTTCACAATTTGAATCAGGAAAATAAGTCGTCTCTTATATCGATCATATGAACATTCTAAAATAAAATGTTAAAACATTGTGGCTTGGTTTGGTTTGATGATTGGCAGCAACTAAAGCTGTGGAAGCAGGTGTTGATGGAATTATTGTCTCCAATCATGGAGCCCGCCAACTAGACTTTGCTCCTGCCACCATTTCTGTCCTTGAAGAGGTAACATAACAACCTTCATTTCGCTTTATATGTTTTGTGCAGAGTTTAAGTTTCTACTTCGCAGGTTGTTCATGCTGTGAAAGGTAAAGTTCCTGTTCTCTTAGATGGAGGCGTGCGGCGAGGAACAGATGTATTCAAGGCATTGGCCCTCGGTGCGCAATCAGTCCTTGTAAGTTCTACACCCTTAATTAAAGCACTAGGGTGGCACAACTGGTTGAAGACTTGGACTTTGAAGGTGTGCTCCCCTCAGGGTCCCAGGTTCGAAACTCACCAGTGACATTAATTTGTAGACACCTCCCGTGTCTCCACTCCTTCGGTGTCTCATATGTTAAAACTGATTCAGATAGGGAGGCCGATTTTATTTGGGCTAGCAGCAAAGGGAGAAGGAGGAGTAAAAACAGTACTGGAAATGCTGAAGAATGAGTTGGAAATAAGCATGGCACTTTCAGGCTGCCCATGTATCAAGGATATTACCAGAAGCCATGTGAGGACACACTATGATAAGCTCCACTCAATGCTTTAATAATGTCTCTATCTATATTGTAATGTCATATAAAAGCAAAGCTGAGTTCAATTTACAAATGAGATGATGAAGCTGGGAGCTCTGCAACTCTGCAAAAAGATAAATAATTGGGTTGTTTGTTACACTCTTCTACAACTAAATCAATATTTCTCTCAGCTTATTGTTATTAGATTAGTATAAATCTCAGCCAAATAGCTTATCTATCTTATTCATCTTTTATTTCTTCTCTCATGATAATGCTACTTTACACTAACTAATTTTAAATTAGATCTAAATTTCGTTTTATTATACCAAATACCCCTATTAAGTGACTAAGAAATTACGGTCAATCAAAATTTGTCATCATTAAACAGTGAGCCAATTTTAAATTTATAATTGTTTAAAAACTAGTTGGATTAAATGGTTTATTTAGAGTTTAAATTCAAATTAAACTAAGCTCATAAGACTCAAGTCCAAAGGCCTAGGAAGCTCTAGCTTAAAAGTTAAGCCTAAAGGTCATGCTCATAAAACCCACAAATCCCTAAGGGCTTGTTTGGCTAGGGCGGGAAAGGAAGGGAAGGGAAAGGAAGGGAAGGAAAGTGAGAGTAAATTAGTGTTTGGTGGGAAGGGATGAGAAGAGAAGTAATAATAAGTTGGTGTTTGGTGAGATGAGAAAAGAAGAAAAATGATGTGATGTGATAGTAAATTGGTGTTTGGTGGAATGAGAAGGAAAGTGATGTGATGTTTTT
>JBBMEF010000018.1:6881579-6893504 GCA_037832685.1 Sicyos baderoa | reverse complement strand
CGATTTGTGCCACTAAAGAGTTTTGGGCCGGTTTTTCTGTTGGGCTTAAAGTCATTTTGCATACCTGTTTTTTAACAGAGGGGTTGATCAAGTCCATTTTTGTGAACAAGATGCTTCTACTAACCTTATCACTCATTTTGGGACATCTGATTGTTTGGAAGAAATATAAGAAAATTACTTTTTTCTACTCAAAACTATTTATCATATAACCCATAATCTTAATTTAATTAATGAAGCTTTCCCATCTATTTCTACAGGTGCTATGCTTCCTGCCCATCGTTCCCTTTCTGTAGCTTCCACCATTTTAAAATAGTGTATTAATTTGAAATTTAATTATATTTATAATTATTTTGTTAGAACAGTTTACCGGTTAGAATTTTCGTTAAAGAAACGTTACACATAAAAATTAAAAATTAAAAATTGTTTAGTTCAAAGGAATATACCGCTTAAGTTGGAGGTGAATAATAGACCTCACGTTTAAAATGGATGTTTTACATCTTTTCTTTTCTAAATTTATTGTATTTCAAACCAATTACAAAAAGTACACTTATTTTAAAATATCGGTTTGGTCTCCTTGTTTCAGTCAAATTAGATTTTCGAACCATAATAGTTTTAATTAAAACTTTTATATATATAAAAAAAAGTAACACAAAAATATCCTTTTGATAATTGATAAGATTTCGAAATATTGTTATTTATTTATTTTGTTTATAAAATTAGGGACAATTATTATTTTTAAGTGAATTTACCTAACACACTCTATCTCTCGAATTATATTTACAACAAAATTTCTAAAATAATTAATTTATCCCAATTTTCTATCCGTAATATAATTCAACTAGTGATAAAATGAATTTATCACTAGTTTGAATTCTATGTGATAGAACTTAATCAATAATAAAATTTATTTTGTTAAATTTTTTTGCTAATTTTGTTTTTGTGCTATAGATGAAAATATTTTGTCATTTTTTATTATGATGCAAAATTCCCTTTTTTTTCTAGTTTGTAGATTAGTGATTTAATTTCAAATTAATCTTTATGTTAAAAAATTAGACATTTTTATTTTTGACATTCAACAACACTCACTTTTAGGAGATTAAATTGAAATTAAAAAAGTATTTTTTCCTAAAATGTATATAGGTTTAATATTTATTCAACCATATTTTTTCCTAAAAGGTAAATATTAAATGTGTAGTTAAATTCATTTTGGAGGCCAATAATGAATTAAATAAGTATATAAATGATTCTTTTTTTAAAAAAGGGTATATAAATGATTTTTGCTAGCATGATGGTGACGTGTGTGAGACCGAAGGGTTAAAAACAATTTAATGAGAAAATAATTTAAATGGCGTGAACACTGAAATCTTATCCAATGACGTGGAAAATAAGAAAATGAATGGTCGGATTTGCAGTTGATCCCCCACCTATCGCTGTCCATGTCGCTGCTTAGTTGCCCACTCTTCTTCACTTCTCGGCTCACCCTTATCGGCTTAGCCCCTTCAATTATTATTTTTTTAAAAGGATTTTTTAACCACAATTCGATTTTAAATTCATCACATTTTCATTTTAAATATTAAATGAGATTAATGTTTGGTAATATTATTATTTCACTACATTTATCAATTTCATCATAATTGAATAGATAAAGACACTTGTTGCAATTTTGGTTGGTAAGCATTTATGAGGTGAGTTGTTTAGATGAAGTTTTAATTGAAGAGTTAGTATGAAAATAAATTTTTTTTAAGGAGGGAGAAATAATGAGTTACAAATGAAAAATGAAAAATAAAATGTTATTTTGAGTAATTCAAATAAACTCGTTTATAAAGGGGTAGTTAGTAAACTTCAATTGGATTCTCTTTAAATATGGAAAGCAAACATCCCATATATTACAAATTCCAAAATTCCACCTCTAAATGTTATTATAAAGAAATAATTCAACACATTTTGTTTGTATGGATTTAATTAAAAGAAAGTCCGGGGGGCAGTTGAAGCAGCCAAGCCACGTAGAAGCCGAAAGGGGAATATGTGCGAAATCAAATAATTGAGATTTAATTTAATAGGAAGACTTTTATGTTTCTCCCATCTTCAATATAAACGCAAAGCCACAGACAGCTCCAAGCTTATGCCTTATGGCAGTTGTTGTTAATTAAATTGAATTGAATTAGGTAGAGGTATGAGTTTCCTTCATAAACTGTGGGACGAAACCCTGGCGGGGCCGGCGCCGGATTGTGGCCTTGGTCGCCTGCGTCGATACAATTCCTTCTCGGCCTCCAGATCTCCGCCGATGATGTTATCCGACAATAATATTCCTGGCCGTATCGAAATCCCGACCCCTACTGATCTCATCTCTCAATCCTCCTTCCCATCTACGCCAAGGACTCCCCCTTCCACTCGTAAGTTTTATTTATTTATTTTCTACTCTAATCCCATATTCCCATATTCCCATGCATGCAATAATATATGTTGGTTTATCAAAATATTTGTAATGATCTGCTCCGCATACACTGTTGGTGTTGATGATGTAGCGCCAGAGACGCCGCGTGGGGAGGATCATGCGAAGAGACTGAGGAGGAGGCAATCCATCGACTATCCTCGCCCGCGCCCTCTCGATCAACCAACACCAACTACCCCTTCCGTTTACGATTGGTATATATAATTGTTTTCACAAATTATATATGTTTCCAAAATGAAAGAATTGACATTTTTGTATTTCATAATTATGTATAGGATTGTTATAACTGCCTTGGATCGTTGAGTGATTGAAGAACCACCAGCATGAAGAAGAAGAAGAAGAAGAAGAAGAAGAAGAGGAGGGAGAGAGGATGAAGTCAAACAATATCTGTTAATTTCTTTAAACAAGGAAACTCTAATTGTGTTACTTACCCTATGTATTATTACTCCTTGTGAATATTAGCTACAATACATTTCCCTTGCCTTCTATAATCAGTGTTATATTATGTAAAGAGGATGTATCCAAAAAGCTGGCCTCTTTTGTAAATACCAAGCTTGGCCTCTTGGGTTTCTGCTTAATTTGTATTTGGATATATATATTTTTGTTTGCTATAACATCTCCCCCCCCCCTACGTAATCTCTGCTGTTTGATATTGTTTAATTAGTTGTCATTTTTCCTTCAAACACACATATTAATTGTCTTCTTAAACAATGTTGCATATAATTAAAATTTATATCCTTGCTTCTTTGATCTTGTCATCCCATATGTTACAATATGAAAATGATTTGGGGTGCTTCAAAAAAGAATTAATTGGGAAGGTCCAGTGGCCTCTCATCTCTCGTGGAGCCAAATCATGAGAGCCCAATTCATTATAAACAAAGACTTAATTGGCCTCCCATGGCCCATGCGGTAGGAAGTTACTTTTTTTTTTTTAGTTGGTTATCTTAAAAAAAAGATAAATATATTGTATGTAGGGTGAAAGTATGAAATTTAAGTAGAAATAAACTTAAATTTTAAAAATTAAAAACAAAAAATTAAATAATTATTAAACGGGGCTTTCAAATTCATTAATAAAATTAAGAATTTTTAAAGTATCATATAAATATTTTTTTACTTCTATCTTTTTAAAAAGTTAGTAAAAATAAAGTTATTGAAAATTTTAGGATTGAATACTTCGAAAAAAATTATTGAAATTCTAGAGTTCATAGAAATTAGGATTTAACTTTATTATTATTAAAATTAGAGAATTTATTGTAGTTTATAAATTCTAACATTCATATTTTAATTTTATCAATTTTAAGTTAAATATTACAATGATTGAAGCTATCCATTTCACTTGGATTGAAATAAGCAATTTACAGCAATAGGTTAGAATGTGAGGTAGAATCTTTTAGGGGTGCACACCAACCGACAACCCGAGAAACCTAAACCAACCCAACTTAAATTGTCGAGTTGGGTTGGGTTGAATACATAAATGGGTTGGGTTGGGTTGAAAATCATGAAATTTTTATGGGTTGGGTTGGGTCAAGGGTTGACCTAAATCAACCTAACCCAACCCAACCCGACCAACACGAATTTCATATTTAGTTTTAAAAAATATATATTTTCACTCGTAATATAGTTATTATGTTATTTAATTATTTATATTATATATTGCATATATATTTTATTTAATTATTATTGTTAGACTTTTATTTTTTAATATTTTTTAAACTTATAGATAAAGTTTTGAAATTAGGTAAACTTGAATTTTGCATTAGTAATAAGAGTATATTTATGCTAATATTAGTCATAAATTTCTAGAAATCGAAAAAGAGGCGTTAGAAATTGTTTATTGAGTACCATTGCTTATCATGGTGAGCTTTTTAAATTTTAGCTTAGTTGCAAATTGTGAACCCAATAACCCAACCCAACCCGAAAATAGAGGGTTGGGTTGGGTTGTGTATTTAATTGGGTTAAGTTGGGTTGGAGAATTGGCCAATCCGAATTTTTGGGTTGGGTTGAAAATCACCTCAACCCAACCCAACCCATGTTCACCCTAGAATCTTTGTTCCAAATTTTTGGTGTATTTGGATTTATTCAAATTTTTTTGATACAAATAGATTATTTTTTATTTTAATAATTCATAAAAAACGAGTAGTTTTTTTTTTTTTTTTTAATGGAGAGAGATTGGTACGCTTATCCAAAGCAATGGCAATGGCAATGGCGGCGATGGCAATGCGTTGCTCTTGGTTTCTTCCCCGCCCAAGTTCCCGGCGATCTCCTCCCTACGACCAGTTATCCAGCAAAATCAATGTTTCCGGTTCGTATGCAATCTTCTCTCTTAAAAGTGGGGAAACGGAGTTTGTTTGTTTTTTGGTTTTAGGGTTACATTAATTAGGTATTGATCCATGAGATTCAACATTTCCAATTTAAGATGAGAAGAAGGTGTTGTTGTATGTCTTTGTTTGTGGCAGGGAAAATACCTCACATTCCGATTCATGTGGATAATTTTGTTACATTTTGTGGAGATAGCAGCATCCTCAAACCACTTGGGATGCAGAAGCTGTTGCCGCTTCTTAAATCTCAGGTCTCTCAATTTGGTATATATAATACTCCTACTGCATTTTCATTATCATACGGGCTCTGCTATGCTATGCTATGCTATGTGTTACAAGTATTATAAACACAATTTGAATATGTTGTTTACCTCTGTTGATTGATTCGCAGGGACACATTGAGATGATCAGGTTTCCAGTTATCGCGTTTCTCTCCGCTAATGTCTTTACATTCTCCATACCATTCCAAGCCTTGGCTGCCGAAACATTCGACCCTCAAAATTACGCTTTCAACATGCCTATACTTCTTTCTGTTGCCCTTGTTGGGGCTACTGTTGGAGGTAAGGCTCTTTCATGCTATGTATGTAGGACTGGAGGGGAATCACTTCATCATTTATGTATGTATTTGTCTCTCACTAAATCTTCAAGAGAAGAATAATTTGTATAAATTCATAAAAACTTTTAATAGGCTTGGTTGCTCGCCAAAGAAAAGGAGAACTCAAGCGTTTGAATGAACAACTTCGCCAGATAAATGCGGCACTAAGAAGGCAAGCAAAGATTGAATCTTATGCTCCCACCTTAAGTTATGCTCCTGTTGGCGGAAAAATACTCGAGCGTGAAGTTATTGTTGATCCTAAGAAGGAAGAATTGATCTCTCGATTGAAGTCTGGAAAGACCTTTTTGAGAAATCAAGACCCAGACAAGGCATTTGTGGAGTTTAAGGCTGCTCTCGAGCTTGCTCAGGGTCTACAGGATCCGACCAAGGAGAAGAAGGCTGCAAGGGGTTTAGGTGTGTATTTTTTTTATCTCCTATTTCACTTCTTGCTTCTTATTGTTAAAATAAAATAACCAACTCATTGATATCTTTAATATTTTATTGGGAGCCGTTTTTCAAAATTTACGTAAGAGTTCGGTCTTCTTTATAATCATTCGATTCATAATTAAAGATTGTAGCATGTTCTTGTTCTTTCTATGAAAACACACAAGATAAATTGTTATTCTAAGCTGGTAGTACCAAAAGATCTTTAACAATGATATGTTCATTGAATTCAATGACTTCAAACCATCATGTTGAACGCTTAACTCTCTGCCTGCATCGATCTCCTTGTATACAAAGCTTATTCTGGCTTTTCACCAATCAATAACCCTCTTTAAAGTCTCTATCTATCTGTTATAGTAGGCGTAAGTTTTCTTCTGTAGAATGTTTAAGTCTCATGTATGGAAGGGGGAGCCAATCGACACTGAGATTTAAAATTTGAGTCTTGCATAACCTTGGAGCTGTCTCGAAGGTTATGCACCTAGAGAAAGGGCTAGTGAATGCTCCATGCATATTTTTGCCACAGGTTTGTATTATGGAGAAATTGTTTGTATGACGCTGACACGAACTGGGATCGGGTCTTTCAGGGGCTTCACTTCAGAGGCAGGGGCGGTACCCAGAAGCATTGAAATATCATTCAATGGTTTTGGCAATCTCTGAACGAGAAGGAGAACAATCAGGAAATACTGAAGCTCTTGGAGCAATTGCTGATTGCCACACTGAACTTGGTGATCTTGAGAAAGCTGCCTTCTATTATGACAAGTACATAGCTAGGCTGGAAACAGAATGAATGCTCTATCTGCAATCCACTGGTTTTTTTCTTCCAAACCAATCCTACTTTATTTTCTTATTTTAGAAAGTGTCACATGTTCCAAACATTATAGATAGTCATGTGTTCTGATTCTGTTTCTTTGTCAAAGTAAAAGTTTTTCTATTCTCCAACCAGAACCTCCAATCCAAATGAGATGGGGTCTCATGGCAGTTGGAGAACAGAACTAAGAGTTGTATTTATGAAGCACCTACTCAAGAACTTCATTTTCAAGTGATTATTGAAGTGTAAACTATAGGCCCCAATCTGTATTATGTAATATATGGGTTGAAATATCATTCTCCAAAGAGCTTCATTTTCTCTTCTTGGCTAGAAATACCTATCCTACCCTTCCTTTTTTGGAATCAGCTAAATATACCTACTCCTACTATTTCCATTTGACTGGATGAGTGCATATGCTGGGATTATTCCCATCACAGAAATTTTCCTTAATACAGATTATTTCTCTTCGCATCTTCAATAGGAAAGAAATTTGAATTCTATGTTAAAATTAATTCATTCATGCTATTGATAAAGCTTCATTTTAAATATTGTATCTTTTTATTTAAACCATTCCTCAGACTCAATAAGATGAGAGTCGCTAGTTCAAGTTTTTTTAATGATAGATTAGAGTTTGATTTAGGTGGATATTCAAATAAAATACTATAGTCATCCTGGTTTGGTATTGAAAATTTTGATTGAACCAAGGTGCAGCACAAGTTAATTGAAAATGAATCAAGTTTCACATTAAACCAAAGTGCAGCATAATACACCTCCATAATCACTGGAAATAAAACATAGATCTAAAAATGAGAAAAGTCAACAAATGATAATCTGTAATGAGAAAAATAATTACAGAGCTGTGTTCTTAATGTTCATATTCATTAGAGGCTAGGGCAGGAGAAGAGACATGACAACAAGTATAGTGTCAGAATTTGGTTTTGAATAACAGCTACAGAGTTTGTTTGTCGTAATAAAATTTAGCCTATAAGTTGAGATCAAATTGGTTCGAAGGTTGCTGGTTTTGGTTTTCCTTCTCACGGTGGGTGTTGTTGAATCTGTAGCCTTCGCCGGCGGCCGGTTTAAAAGAACCGGAGTTCACTTGGTACGGCGCAGTTGCTGCAATTCTGAAAAAACCCAAAAAGTCAAACAAAAAACTAAGAAATAATTCATTGATTGATTGATTGAAGAAATTGAAGAAATAGAAATGTTGTTTCGTTACCTGTCTTTTCTCTTCTCGAAGAATCGATGGAGGGAAGCTCTTCCTGCTATGGGCATATCGTTGAGGAATTTGGTCGGAGGTTGTGGCTTGGCGGCGACTGTCTCTGTTTTGTTGGCGGCCATGGCCATGATCTCCTCCGCCCTCTCCGACGGAAGATCGTTGAACACCAGCACTTGCCCGCCGTAAAAAATGGTCATCGGCGCCGGCTCCACTGCCTTCTCTTCCGGGTTTTCCATGTTGGTCAGCAAGTTCATTATCGCCGGTGGGCGAGGCTCGTCTGAAACAGAGGAAAAACAGAGTTGGGTGGGGATCGGTTGGGAAAACGAAGCTAGAAAATGAAAAAAGAAAAAGAATAAAAAAAGTACCTTTTGGTTGTTCAATCCTGGGGGCAGTTCCGATTCCAAGGCTTCTCTTCTCCTTCAAGTACTGGCTGAGCAGATTACAGGTGTGAGCAAAACTTGACTTCTCCGGTGCCCGGAGTGGGCTCTGGGCGGCGGCGGACATGGTGGATTGAATTGAATGGAATACCAAAAAAGTTGGGGGATTTGGAGTTGTGGAAATGGTTTTCAGATCTGAAGGACTTTGCAAACTTTGAAGATGACAAGGAAGATTATAAAGAAGACCTGCCTTCCTTCCTTCCTTGCAGCTTCTTTTCTTTTTCCTAACTTTATCTAATTGTCTTTTCAAATTTATTCATTTAAATCACGTGTGTTTTATATCAATATTTTTATTTAAAAGTACTTTACTTGGGCCAAAACCTCTATTTTTTTTTTATTTTTTTTACCAAAATGCCATCACTCTCAACTTCTCAAATTCCACTCTCTTTTCTTTTTTTCTTTTTTTAATTCTATGGTTCATTTATTCATTTCTTTTCACCAAACGGCATCGGTGGCCAATAGGCTTAACTTTAATCTAATTTGGTATGGTTGTTGGTCTCGAAATCGAATCTTAGTAAGTACACTAAAAAAAAGAAATCATTTCTCTTCTATAAAAGTTTTATTTTACGAAAAGGTTGTATCAAATTTGTTTTTATTTTTTACATTCGATTAATTTTTAAATAAATATTCACTATAAATTGAACCCATTACCTTAAGGATTTTAAGATTCTCTTTAATCACTTGTTACTTTTTATGCCACTTGTCACAATAATATTAATTTTATTTTTAATAAATCACCCTAATATTAAGAAAAATAATGATGATGTATTAGATTAATAGTCTGAATAATATTATATGATTGTTGAAGTCGGATCTCATTATAATTATTCGTGTTTAATTTTAATAATGATTATCTAATTACTAAACATAGACTATCTAGATAATCACTATTGAATTAAATAAATAGGTGCAGTAATTAAGTTAACTAATGTGAGAATTAAGTAAATAACATATTGAAGTTTGAATTATTGAATTAAGTTGGCCCACAACCCGTCTATCCATTGAATTTGATTCATAAATTTAATTAGTGAGATATAAATATATGTATAAGATGAATAAAAAGGTAAGTAATTAAACTAAAAAGAACATGTGGACTGGTTATAAATATAATGATAAAGGTTGGGTATTTTAAAAAAGAAATAGTTGGATAGAATCTGCAATGAAAAGGAGGAGGGAGGGTATTTGATTCGGAGGGTATTTTGGTAATAAAGAGAGAAGCGGTGTTGAAAAACCCACCGTGCCAGAAAATAAGGAGTGTGTTTCTTTATTTAATATTTAAAAATTATATATTTGGTTTGGTTTGGTTTGGTTTGAAGCGGTGTTACCACGTTTCCTGGGCATTGAACACGTGATTTTGAATTATAATATGTAAAATTGAATTATGATTTAAATAAAACTTATATTCTTGAATCTCTTACCGGACTTGTAGTGGATTATTATTGTTATTATGATTATTGGTTGAGGAGGAATATGATTTTTAAGAGCTAATTCTATATCGATAAACACACAACAAGAGTGTGCCATCATCATGTGATTGGATTGGAGCTAACGGACTTCACCATGAACTCAACATAAGTTTTTAAGAGCTTCTTTTTGGGACTTGATGATTTTGGTTAATTCAGGAGTACATTTTGTAAACTGCCTGAGTTGCTATCATTAGTTTCTCTCATATACATTTTGGTAAATGATTATACAAATCAACGGTTTTGAAATGAGAATTTCTTTTTTTTGGATAATAAGAGATGACTAATTATTTTTAATGGTTAAGATAGCTTGTTTGTATGTAATTTTTTTTTTTTTTTTTTTTTTTTTTGTAAGAATTATAAATGTTCATTTGTAATTTATACACAAAACTAAAAGTCAAACATCCCCAAATTCGTTCTCACACAACTCAATGACTACTTCATTATGGAACTTCATCTCTCAAAATATGGAAACTAATAAACATCGATCATCCAATTAGTGCAATAGATAGTATTTATTGAAATATGCCTTAAACGTTTTATGTAATTACTTTTTCTATTTTTGTATATAAATTTGAGATTTTTGCACGAATAGACCAAATTGATAAAATATTTACAACACTAAATAAATTTGAAAAAATTTAGCAATCATAGTCAAATATACAGTATAAAGTAATACTTTTTATACTGAATAATTAATATATAATACAGTATGATGAGTATTATTTATATTGTATATTTTGACTATAGATGCTAAATATTTTTAAATTTGTCTAGATCTGTAATTATTTTGTAAAATTGGACTATCGAGTAGAAATTCCCTATAAATTTTCACGTAATTGAATCTTATCGTAACAAAGTTTAATGAGAATACACTATATAATCTTGAATTAAACTTTAGTTTTTACGATTGACATTGTGTATTTTCTCCATCTCCTTAATAACTCATTATCTCCTTCTTGCCTATAGAGTAGCTAACACACGTTAGTAAATCACGTAAATTATGTGTTCACATATTTTACATTTCTTCTTGTAATTTTTGTTGATTGTTGTTTCCGTTTTCATAACTATTTTTTACCAATGTTATAAAAAAAAAATTCAAATTAGCTCAACAAACAATTTTAAATTAGTATAATGTTCAACCAATACAGCTAATTTTCAATTAAGAGACAATAACGACAAAATAATTAAAATTTATTGTTATAGATGATTTTTTTTTAAAAAAAAATGCTAGAATTAATATATAAAAAAATGTTGTCAATGAGAGTAATTTTTTTTAATTTATGTTAAAAATTAGTGAAATGCCAAAAGAAGTATAATATAACTTAGTAACTAAGAAATTAAAATAGAAGAGGAAAAGAATCGTAATATTTTTTTAAAAAAAGAATAATAAATCATAATATTCTTTTAAAGTTAAAAAAAAGACAAAAAAGTTTTAAAATTTATAACTATTTGGTTCATCATTGCTTTGTCATTGTTCATGGACCTTTTATAATGATTTTTAAACCATCTTTTGATTTTGAAATTTAATATGAAGTATGGAGCAATTCAAATAACGAAATCGCAACTTTTAAAATCTTTGTTTTTGTATAATTTATTTAAAAAACTAAGAAAATGGAGCACTCCTTGTAGCAACCATGTGATTGGGAAAAAAAATGTTATAAGATGAACATATATTATGTATTAAAACAATAGCCATGTGTGTTCTGTTTTTCTTTAAAGTTCTGAAAATCATAAATAAAGTTTGAAATTAATGTTTTTGTTTTGTTTACTACTCTAATTTGGATTAATTAATTACTGGAGGCGTGTGTGGCAAAACAAAATTGAAGTCAAGTTCCTTTTTATTTTCTATTTTATACAAAGTCATAGACCCTCCATTATTCTAAGGTTATTTCTTGGAAAATAATTCGTTGAAAAATAAGTTAGTTGAATACATTTATTGGATATTTAAACAATTGAAAGATAAACTAATTTTCCACCCACGTTCAAAATTTATTGAGATTGCTAAAGGTCTCTTCGGAATGCAATTTTTTTTTTTTTTTTTTTTTTTTTTTTTTTCTGTCCGTGACTGTCCGGGCCAGCTTGCGTGCACAAACGCCCCTCGACTAATATCACGGGGCATACTGTCTGACCCTCCAACATTTGGATGCCAATGAAACCCATAGGTATTAATTTGAAATTAATTCCTA
>JBBMEF010000018.1:6853467-6881479 GCA_037832685.1 Sicyos baderoa | reverse complement strand
GTCTATCAATCTGATTTTGATAGATTTGCAAATATTTTCAAAAAGTTATTATTTACTCAATTTTTTTATCTTATTGTAATATACATGTAAATTCCCCTTAATTTTTATCACTGATTTGAGAATAATGATACGGTAATTTGTAATTGATCCAAGTGTTTATGTATCTTTAATCCTTTTTACTCAACTTACGTTATTGTGTAAAGTGTGAGCGTGCATGCACGTGGGTGTCAGGCTAATCTGCCAGATCATTAATTCACAACTAATAATAATAATAATAATAATAATAATAATATTATTGAATGAAATGGGCTTTCTTTATAAGATTGAAATGGGCCTTATGATTGGGCCATGATTAAGTAATAGGCAGAATACATGAGCCCAATAGTTAAACAACAATGGTTGGAGTATGAGTCAGCTCCCACATAGAGTACTGTGGGCCCACGCACGTACTCAAAAAGCCCATAAAGTAGCCTAATACCTACCATCCGTTTCTTTCAAAAGTTGCTATTTTTTTAAAACAAAGCCACGCTACACACTGTTTTCACGACCATCATTTCATTTCATTTTTCTCTACACCTAATTAACTGCTCATTCAATTCTCAAATATTGTCATGTAAAATAATGTGTATAGAAACACTTTTTTAAAAAAAAAAACAAAAAAATTGTTACTTAGTGTGAGGTGCCAATCAAATTTGTAGTACTTTCAATTTTTGAAAAGATTTCTTAGGTTATAAATCAAATGTTAATGTTATTTTGAAAATGAAAGGAAAGGAGATTATAAATTTGAATGATAGGTTAAACTAAAGAAAATATCAGTATTTTGTTTACATAAAATAATAATGATAAGATATTAAATAAAAGGAGGAATATGTCATGAGTAAAAATAATTAATTTATATAAATATGTAGCCATGTCTAAAATTTATGCTTGTGAGTAAAGTTTACATTTATTTCACTTCCAAGTTTCACCACACATATGACCATCGATTTGCAAATCTAACGTTGTCAATAAACTTAAAAAAAATACAATTGGATCCATCCAATAATAATTCTTCATAATTAAAGTTTAAAAAAAAGGTTTGCTTTAAAATAGAAAAAAAAGTAATTTAGAGGGAAGAAGTAAAAGAAAGTCTTATGTGTATTTTTAAAAAAGAAATAGTCAGAAACGCTACCTCTTCTTCTTCTTCTTCTTCTTCCCCAATCATCCAGTCACTACCGGACAAAATCCTCCTCCATAGCTTTTTTCTTTAACTCTAAGAGATTGATTTTGGTTCTTGTTTGTTGATGGAGCCGTCGTCTCATGGAGTTCCAGAAACGCCGGAGCAGATTATTCTACGCTGGGATTCTGCGGCGCCGGAGGAAGTGAAGGACAAGATGATTTTTGACTCCGACAGGGAACAGATCGACCGGTACTTGCAGGCCGTCGACGAAATCCAGAGCTCTATGTCGTCGGCTTCCATATCGGACGATGTCGATTCCACTATGCAGATCGCCATGGCCCGGCTTGAGGACGAGTTCCGTCACATTTTGTCCAGTCACACCACTCCGATCGAGGTCGACTCGCTCACTGATCCGAGTCCTTCTTCCCGGTCCATGTCCAGTAGCGTCAGTGTTGTATTGGAGGATGAGAACGACGACGAGGAAGCGGAATCGCAGGAAGTTCAGCTTGATTTAAGTGGAAGTCCAAGCTTCCGGTCTAGTGGAAGATCGAGCTATCGGGCGACGAGCAGTATTCGTGAGATTGATCTGTTATCTTCGGATGCGATTATCGATCTGCGAAGTATTGCTGAGCGGATGATATCGGCGGGTTACCTGCGTGAGTGCGTCCAAGTTTATGGAAGTGTGCGAAAGTCCACTTTCGACTCCAGCTTCCGACGCCTCGGGGTTGAGAAACTGAGCATTGGAGACATCCAGAGGTTGGATTGGAACGAGCTGGAGACGAAGATCAGAAGGTGGATTAGAGCGGCCAAGGTATGTATTAGGACTTTTTTTTCCAGCGAGAAGAAGCTCTGCGAGCAAATCTTCTATGGCATAGGGACCGCCATAGACGATACCTGTTTCATGGAGACTGTTAAAGGCCCTGTCACTCAGTTGTTCAATTTCGCCGAAGCGATCAGCATCAGCCGCAGATCACCGGAGAAGCTGTTCAAGATTCTCGACCTCCACGATGCCTTGACGGATTTGGTACCTGACATTGATGTCATATTCGAATCAAAATCTACAGAATACATTCGGATTCAGACTGCGGAGATATTGTCGCGGCTGGCGGAGGCGGTGAGAGGGACTATATCTGAGTTCGAGAACGCGGTGCTGCGAGAGCCGTCGCAGCACCCGGTGCCGGGCGGGACGCTTCATCCGCTCACAAGGTATGTAATGAACTATGTGAGTCTGATTTCCGATTACAAAGTGACCTTAGAGGAGCTTATCGTGTCCAAACCGTCCACGGACTTGAGATACTCGGGCGATGACGCAGCCCCCCCTGATATGGACTTTGCGGAGCTAGAGGGAAAAACGCCATTAGCGCTCCATCTGATATGGAGCATTGTGATTCTGCAGTTCAATTTGGAGGGAAAGTCCAGGCACTACAAGGACCCATCTCTCGCTCATCTCTTCATCATGAACAACGTTCATTACATCGTTCAGAAGATAAAAGGATCCCCAGAATTGCGAGAAATGATTGGAGACGTTCATCTGAAAAGGATGACCGGGAAGTATCGACAGGCGGCCACAAACTACGAGAGAACAACTTGGGTGAATGTGTTGTGTTGCCTGCGCAACGAAGGGTTGAATGTGGGCGGGAGCTTATCTTCCGCCCCCTCAAAGAGCGCTGTTAGAGAGAGATTCAAGACTTTCAACGCCATGTTTGAAGAGGTTCACAGGACACAATCGGCATGGTTGATACCAGATCCTCAGCTGAGGGAGGAGCTTCGCATACTCATAACTGAGAAGTTGATCCCAGCTTACAGGTGGTTTCTCGGCCGCCATGGCCAACTCATAGAGAGCGGAAGGCACCCAGAGAATTACATCAAGTACTCGGTCGAGGAACTCGAAGATGCCATCTCGGATTTCTTTGAGGGTTGCTCAGTTACCCACAACTTTAGAAGGAGATCTCACTGATAGATAGCAATAGCATGCAACTCCATTTTAAGGTTACTAAAATTATTTAAATTTTTGGTGGAGTTTTTGGGGGCGATATGATATGATGGTTGCCTACTTTGAAGTTTCATTGTTCATCATTCTAAGATTTGGGACTCGGGAGTGAGCTTATTCTGCAACTCATCTGCTTTAGCTTTCCAGTGGAACCATATCCTCAGCCTGAATTCTCCTGCCTTGTAAGCATCTTACTTGTTTTGTTACCACAATTTTTCCTAATTTTTTGTTCATATTGGAAATGTTCTTTGTGCTTTTTACATTTCTATTATTTATTTTGCACATCTAAATTACCTGGCTGTTTTCTTCTAAGCATTCAAATCTGCTGCGCCATGTAGTATTTTTGTTATGTACCATGCTGTAGTTTGTCCTAAGGGGTGTATACAGTCACTGGTAATCTTTGACAGTACTTTAGCTTTTTGCCTCTCTTCCAAACAATTTTAGATGTCTTATCTCACATTGTTTTGTATTCAATTGACGAAGCAAGTCTTTAGGAATAGCAAATGAAGAGAATGAAGTAATGTCTGATTTGAACCCAAAACAACCCATCTTGAGATGTTGATGATTCGAGTTAAGTTCCATAGTTTGAATCCAAACAGTCTGAGAATCTCTCAGAAAATAGTTCATTGTTAGACACCAGTAGGGCAGACACCATTCAAAATCCTGTGATGTGGTTGCAGATTATACGTCAATGCTTGTAGATTAATAAGCCGTTTCTAGCCAGCCATAGCTTTTTAGTGAATAGTTTCTGCTTCATTCAATAGTCCTCAGGAATGTTAAGTCTGATGTAGACACCTAGTTTATGGAACAGCTAAACATGATATGCAAATAGCAAACCATATAATAAGACTGAAGAAAGAACAACATTAATGTTCTAATCAAATCCACCATATTAATGGAGATAGGGTACTTTTATTGTGTATCCTTTGGTCATACCTGTAGGGACTAGGGAATTGTACTGTGAAATGAGTATACATGGTATTTGTTCTTACTTTTTAGTTACATTTGTGCACCAATTTTTTCAACCACCCAGGAATCTAAACTCTGTTTTCTATCATCATTGATTCAGATTACACAATCTCAGGCTGTTCTAATAGACTCCTCCAACTCCCTTTTTTAATATTGTTTTGTTTGCATTAGAAAGGAGAAGGGAGAAAAGGGTAATTTGGTAATAAATTGTAATAGAGGAGAGATATCTTTTTGGATTTCCTAGAAACTGAAGTATTCTAGCACTCTGAGAAAATGGGTGAGTTGGGCAGCTGCAACTGTGAGCCTTAGGATTTGGCTTCATTACCACATGAATCTGTTTGCCATTTTTTTTTTGTTTCCTTTTAGTCCCTCTTAGGCTCTTTTAATATTGTTTAAAGCATGTATTGTATATAAATAATTATGAAATTAGTTAATTATTGGATTTGATACTTTTATGATTTGATACTTTTATGCTTTATGGGTTCCAAAAGGCTCCTCAGAAGTGGCCACTTTACCATGGGATTTGGACGATATTGAATTGGAAAGGCTCTTAAATCGTGGACTAGCAATAGTTCTTACAAAAGGAAATAAAAGCCTGCAAATTAATTCTCTTTAGCTGTATACAGGGTGGAATCCCAAATCCTCTTTACAAGGGACAAAAATAAATGTAGATATGTTTGGAGTTTGAACAGAGAAGTGACTTTTCATTGGCTGAAAAAGAGAATATAATGGAATGGGGTGGGAGAAATTGGAAATCAACCAACCTCCAACAAAGTTCTTTTGAAATAGAAAAAGACTCAAATATACATGTCAAGAAACTCTTCCCTCCATATCTTCAAATTTCTTTGAAACAGTGATGACCCCTCCTCTTCTTTCTTAGCCTGCAATGGGTTGAATCACAGTCAGGCATAAGTAATTCTAATTTACAACATTGAGTTTCGAGTCCCACGAGTGAGCTAGGCTTACCGTCAAGATCTCCGGTAGTGAGACCTTAGTCATATGTGAAGGAAGTCCGGGCAAACTGGAATCCTGAGTCAGTCACATACATAAACATTAAAGAATTGAATTGAAGTCCCCCAAGTAGAACAACATTAATGGTGGTGAATTATATAACAAGAAAGAGATGTATCATACCTTGTGCGAAAGGAACGAATGGTGCCGAAGTCCATCAAGAAGCATGTATTATTTTTCCTGAATTATACCAAAAACACCCGAGTTAGAAAGAATGTGACGAAGCTGAATTGGAATATTGAATTCGGAAAATCAAAAGCACTTGGATTCATTATTTTTGCCAACTCTCAAAGTTACACAAACAAACTGATCTCACTCTAACCTCTACCTGTACGCCTAAATAGTGAACAAGATTCGCAACTAACAAAACCATTATTCTGTTACCTAACAGTTTTTCTGTTATCAAGAAAGATATAGAAAAGCATTAGATGAATATAGTATAAATAGATGATAGTATTAAGAGGAGGTTTCAATAAATTAGCCAACCTTTTGAGACAATTGTTAAAAATAAAAGGAAATAAGATGATGGGTTTATGGGTATTGGACGTTGAAAATTTCCTAACTTAAATGTTGAATGGGTTTTGACCCTCAATTTACATTACAATTATCATCATCATTGCTCTTTTTATCTTCATTTCTTTCATCTCTCCTCTCTTTCTCCTTTATGAATCTCTTCAATGAAGCCATTTGAGAAGAATTCTTAGGGTAGATCTTCTTGTGAAGCATCATCTTCAAAATCTGTCGCGATCATCACCCAAATTAAATGTTTTACATATAAGATCACAATGTAAAGTTCTACAGATTAAAACATTATACATCTACGTTGTTATTTATGTACCTTCTTTATGGTTGCATCTTGCGGTGCCTCCATAAAGTTTGGAATCGGTGGCGACGATATCGTAAAATGACTCCCACACACAAACATCTTCTTGACTAGAAACGATACGGATCTCTTCACGATGGATTTGCGATTACTTTTCTCCTCGTCACCTTTCCAATCCCCAATCACTAAACCAATCCTCTTTTTCACATCTTCTTCTGTTTGATTATAATCAAAACCATCGATTTCCTCTTCACCAATCTGAGAGCTTTGCTGCAAAATCTCTCTCAACTCCGCTTCTAATTTAGACACATCTTCAAGAGAACAGTCTTCCGCTTCAATCTCCGTAGATTTATCGTTGGCGATGTTGTTCTCGGCGTCGGTTTTCACTTTTATCTCATTGTTGCCAAAGGTTCCAATTGCAAGCAGGCCAAGAGGTAAAGAGGGGCTAGTTTCTTCAGATTGCTTAGCTGTTTTTTTTTTTAAAAAAATTTGTATGATCATATGTAATAATATATAATTGTGAGTTTATTATAGTAAATGAAAATAAAAATTGATCAGCTCAGGTACTGGTGGAGTTACTTGAAGGAAATGAATGTGATGCTTTGTTCTGAAATTGTACTTTTCCTTGGAGTTTACTTTGCATCCAACTCAAGAACTGGAACCTCCAAAAAAATTACCAAAAGGGTTATTCAGCAAAAAAGAAAAAGAAAAAACACATGCAAAATTGTTTAGAACTCACCTTCATTTTGCAAAGGAAAGGCAATGGTGGAGAAGCACTTTTGGTGGTTAATTATAAAGGCAAAGCCTCATCCATGCATATTGAGCCAATTAGGTGATGAAAGAGAGATTAGAGGGTTAATTTCTAATTTTTCTTTCCAAATGATTAACTTTAAAAAACTTAGAATTCACAAATATTTGTTAATATTGTATTTGAAAATGTGTGGTAGAGTTATTGATCTTGAAATGGTAAAAATAAGGGAAATGTGAGAGATGCATGTAGAAGCTGCCTTTCTCCAACTACGAGATGATATAATTGTGTATATTGCTTGCGCTCAAAGTTTATGTCGGCCCTTTATTACAATGCTACAGACTTCCTGTCTTTACCATTTTTGAATCACAAATTTCTTTCATATTTTGTGCACTTTGATTAGAATCTTCTTTGAACAAATTCAAATTTTTTGAATGGGTCAATTTGCCCACCCGTTCAACTATATGTATTAGAGCAACTTAATCTAAGTTACATTTTTTGAGTTGGGTTATATTGAATTTTGAGAGCGTCTTAATCTTGTTTTTTTTTCTCACTTATCTTAAAATTAGGTTTGAGATCAGGGATTGTGTAATAGTTACCCCTTACAAGTTTTACATAATTTTTATTTTTATGTTATTTAATTAAAAAATTTGGTTAGATCCAATTTGATGTATAATATATAATAGGAAGGATCTGAAATGTAGGTTTGGAAAGTATTGGGGGTGGTGCAAGTTAGAAGTTAGAGCCTTTTAACTTTGACTTGTTGGTTTTGGGAAACGGAATGGGTAAGTTGAATGTGCAGTTTTAGAGAGATGAAATTAAAATAAAGGTTGGGTTTGCAGAACAATGTGAGGCTACAATACAAACACCTTTTCCAATTTGAATGTTTGTCGTTTTCTATTTGTGGAATGAGGTCTCACCAATTACAATAATACAACGTAAAATTATTTCTCTTTATTCTTACACATTCAAATAAAATCTATCAACCAAAAGAACAAATAAATAATAAAATTAACATAAAACTGTGGGCTAGGAGGGAGCCCAATATTGGATCTGTATTGATGTTGTTATGGGCCTCAAGAAGCCCAGTATCAAATATGTACTATTGTTAGGTTTTGGCCCATATTCCCTACAATTTTCTAAGGCTCTTTGCATCAGATTATTCTTGTTTGTTTATCAATATTTTATTTATAATATCCCCTACAATTTTTTTTTTTTTTTTTTTTTTTTGACAGTACCTACAATTTTCTTTATCACAAGTATGTTTATCAATATTTACGATACGTATTTTTCTCCTGCCAATATGTTTTTTAGTTTCCTTTTTTAAGAAAAAGAGTTTCATATATAGCAACTCTTAAAATATTGGGGATTTTGCATGTATATTACAAAAAAATAAAATAATTACATGTATAACACAATTTTTAAACTTATTCATTTGTAGCACAAAAGTGATTGATTGCACCGTTCAATCACTTAAAATCGATAGAAGTCTATCATTTGAACTGATAGAAGTCTAAAACCTATTAATTAAACTGATAAAAGTCTAATGATGGTAGCATAGTAATTTTTGATAAAATGTGCTATAAATGAAATATTTTTAAAAATGTGCTATAATTGTAATGAATAGCTAAGAATATGATATGAAGGGTAAATCGGAGATTTTTTGCATGTATATTACAAAAAAAAAAAAAAAATGTATAGCACAATTTTTCAAACTTATTCATTTATAGCACAAAAATGATTGATTGCACTACTCAATCACTCAAAATCGATAGAAGTCTATCACTTGAACCGATAGGAATCTATCACTTGAACGGATAGAAGTCTAAAGTCTATCAAATGAAGCGTGTCAGTTGAATTGATTGAAGTGAAAGAAGCCTATATGTTAAACCGATAGAAGTCAAAAGTCTATCCGATTGAACTGATTGAAGTGTAATGATGGTAGAATAGAAATTTTAGGCAAAATATGTTATGAATGAAATTATTTTAAAAAATGTGCTACAATTGTAATGAAGAGCTAAAAATGTGCTATTGAGATCAAATTCCCTAAAATACTAGTAATCATACCATGGGACTGTACAAAAACTTGGGAATCAGATGTGATCTCTTTTGTTTAGACATGGGAAGTTGGAAATCTAATTTTTGGAAAGCTAATTATCATGAGTTCATTGGTGGTCAATAATAAAGTTTTTGGAACGAATGATTTTAATCAATGATATTTTCCTCGATTAATCTTTTATGAGTTTTTGATAACTAAGTATAGTTGGATAAAATTCAAAATATAAATTAAGTATAGGATTAAGGCTTTGAACTTAGTCTGTGTACATAATCTGATTTGGACATTTATGGAGGGAAACAACAAATTTTCTAACATATTCTTCTATTTATGACATATGAATGGAAGTAATTTTGGTTGTAATCTTTTTATTTAGAGTAAAAATTAATGGGGAGGATGACAAATTCAGTAATTCTTTTTGACCTGTGATCAATGAAAATGGATTAAGATAATCGCACTACAGACCCATTCGTTAGGATTGGAAAGAGTAATTGGATTGGGATAGTAAAATGAAAAAGGGTATTATTTATGGAAGCAGGGAATTGAAGTGAGAAACGTTGGTGTTATGTGGGAAAGGAAGAAGAAAAAGTGGGTGCGGCGTGTAATTGAGAGAGATCAATTGATCGAAGCCCCAAAACCTGAAATTGCAATTTCTTGTAGCTGTTTGTTAAGCATAAGCCAAGCCTCCGATCAAGAATTTAGGGTTTAAGATTCTTACAATCCTCCGATCAATCTTTCTTTCTTTGCTTCGGGTATATACATCCTTTCCCTGTGTTTGATTTCAGTTTTCATTCATTGAACTCTTCGTTGTTTGGTTGCTTGTTCTTCGCTGTATCCAAATTAAGTTTGGTTGGTTGTTTGAACTCATACATACTACTTAGTTCATCATGGCAACTGCAAGTATGGCCACGGCTGCCGGCGCAGCTGCACTTCTATACTATACTTTGAACCGTAAGCTGCACTCAACTAGCAGCGATCAACATGATCCTAATCATGCTCTTCTCGGAGCCGATCGAGTTTCTCATAGACTCGTTCAAGCGCCAGCTACATGGCTTGAAACTATTTCCACATTATCCGAGACTCTCCGGTTTACATACTCCGAGACTCTCGGAAAGTGGCCCATTGGGGATTTGGCATTCGGAATTCATTTTCTCCTCAAGACACAGGCATGTGCAACTACCCTTCTTTTTTTCACTTCATAATATGTCTATTCATATGGTATGGCCTTTAATGGGTTGAGAGCTTAATCAATGTGCAGGGAAACTTACATGTACGCACTGTATTCGGCAATGAAGACAGTCATCAGCTTATGGGATCTGAAATGCTTACTGACCTCAACTACCTCTTGCACTTGTTGACCTTGTGTTGGCACTTCTCCAAAAAACCATTTCCGCTGTTTCTCGAAGAAACTGGTTTTTCTAACCAAAATGTTCTTCTTCAGGAACAAAAAGCAGGGGTAAGTACTCTTGAATGATGAACTTCACATTAAACACTCTTTGTCGCAGCTACGTTTATGTTCAATTTATCATTCACATATTCTATCACATTTATCCATAACTGCAGATTTTGAAGCCTGCTTTTACCATCATTGTTGACCATGATACAAAATGTATTCTCCTGTTGATACGCGGAACACACAGTATCAAAGACACTCTAACAGCTGCCACGGGAGCTGTTGTGCCATTCCATCATAGCGTTGTGCACGAGGGAGGGGTTACCAATTTGGTTTTAGGATATGCACATTGTGGAATGGTTGCAGCTGCTCGTTGGATTGCAAAGTTATCTACCCCCTGTCTTTTAAAAGCACTCGCCCAATATTCTAGTTATAACATTAAGGTTTGACAATTCTTCTTACTTTACTGTGATGCTTTGTAGCCAATAGAAGTTTAAAGGAAAAAGGCTTGATAGAATATGTAAGGTTAGAACATGTCCTTTGGTGGTGTCCTAACAGAATAATCTTGTGTTGGTTTGTAATAGGTTGTTGGGCACTCTTTGGGTGGAGGAACAGCTGCACTTCTAACTTATATTTTAAGAGAGCAGAAGGAATTATCTGTTACTTCTTGTGTTACATTTGCTCCAGGTCTGTATTATTCATACATGGTTTCTCTGTGGCATTGTTTATTACGCCCATTACACTTTGACATGTTCTAACCTTTCCTCTTTTTTTATCAACTGATCATGATAATTACTGAATATCTCTAAACTACTGCAGCGGCTTGTATGACATGGGAACTAGCAGAATCAGGCAATGAATTTATCACTTCTGTTATTAATGGAGCTGATTTAGTGCCCACATTCTCAGCTGCTTCAGTAGATGATTTGCGTGCTGAGGTATGTTTCAAGCTCATCTAACTATTCAAGGCTCTACTTGATAACCATTTGGATTTTGGATTTTGGAAATTAAGCCTAGGCTACAAATACAAATTCCACCTATAGATTTTATTATTTTTTGTTATCAACTTAGGACATACGTTTTCAAAAACCAAACCATACTTTGGGAAAAAAAAAAAAGTTTTCAAAAACTTGTTTTTATTTTTGAAATTTGGTTAGGAATTTAAATCCTTTATGTAGGGAGACAACTATGTAGAGAAATTGAGAGAAAATCAGTTTTGTTTTCAAAAACAAAAAACTAAATAGTTGTCAAACGGGGCGCCTAAGCAATTTATTTGCTTTTATGTGTATAATGTACTTAATAGGTGAATACTCCATTACGTTTTTTCTCTGAAAAAAATAAAATTATATTTATCTTTTGGGGAAAGAACTTGAGTTGGTAGAATTTAGGAGTGAATGTTGGTGAATCAATTGCTCTTATTATGTTTGAACACTCTTTGCCTGCCGGAGTTGGATTACTGGCCTTTCTAATGGATATTATAAAAAAAAGGTTGGCTATTAAGACTCATGTGTGTATTTGACTCACAAACAGATAATATATGTATGTGTATGGGTTGATGTGCTTGTGTGTGCTCTACCCATGAAAGTGCATGAAACTTAGTTAACTTAAGCATGTCCCTCCAATCTTTTGCTGAAGCCTTCAAAATTTATGTTATAGGTGACTGCTTCCGCTTGGGTAAATGATCTGAGAAATCAAATTGAGCGCACTCGAATTCTTAGTACTGTTTACCGTTCTGCTTCGGCATTGGGATCTCGTCTTCCATCCATAGCCAGTGCAAAAGCCAAAGTTGCTGGTGCAGGGGCCATTCTAAGACCAGTCTCTAGTGGCACACAGGTAACAAGGGTCGTGCATGTTAACCCTATATATTTGTAATTTTTTTTTTTTTGGGTTCAGTGCCCTATCCTTAATAGTTTTCTGAAACATAATGCAGCTCTAAACCATGTAGAATTCATGGCTAGGCTTAGGGACCTCGTAATCTTAGTGACGTCAAGTAAACAAGTCTTCGGATGTCAATAAGAGTTCATTTGTTTGCAGTATTCTTGGATTCCCATGAAATGGATATTCAGATTCTTAGGTTCATTGTCAATGTAGGATACCTGAACAGGCATCTTAGTGTTGAAATTGATGAGTTTTTTCTTTTTTTAATTATTTTTTCAGTTTTATATTTATTGTTTATGTTTCTTTTTATTAATTTTTTCAGTTTTCTTTTACAAAGATAACTCTACTCCATGTAAGTTTTATCTTTTAAGTTGTTTTAAGTTATAGAAATTAAATAGGCCTCATATTTTGTACCTATAAAAAGGTGAACTTCCATGAGGAGTTTGTATCACCAATTTCCCCATTTCTAATAGAAACATATTCACTTTTGTTTCACTCTCACATTTTCTCTCTTTGCTCAACAAACATTGAGACTTTGATTTGACTTTTGTTTCCGCAATATTTCATTTCATATTTCATTTTTCCCCAAACACTTAGGATATTCTTGTTTTTTATTACTATCATCTTTTTTATGAACGAAAACAATTATCTAAAGATGTCATGACATCTAGATTCTCAAACAGTTAGATATTGGATATCTAATGTTGACCTTTAATATTCTCTGTAGTTTCAATTTGGTCCATATGTTTCAAAATTGAATACTTTTTCCCTTGACATTTCAATAATCACTTTATCAATATATTCAAATTTAAAATTAGTCTAATCATCATTTTAGTCAATATTACGCTAGGTAACTTGTTATCTCAAAGACTAAAAGTGAGCATTATTGACGTGTTAGAGGTAAAAATGTTCAATTGTGAAATATGGGGATCAAATTGAAACTAAACCCAAACGTAGGGACTAAAAATGTATTTTCCCCAATATTCTTTGATGGTGTTGTGATGGATTAATTTCTGTGACTTGTGTATAATAGTTAAATTTATAGTCGGTTGTGTTTTGTGTTTCTGTAGGTTGTGATGAAGAGAGCACAGAACATGGCTCAGGCAGCATGGACGCGACCTTCACTCAATTTATCATCTTGGTCATGCATAGGCCCACGTCGTAGAGCCATGACTTCTCACTCAGTGACTGAAGAAAATGAAAGTTCTCCCAAATCCTCTCCAAGAAAAACAGAATCTTTTGAGCCATGTGGATCGTCCCCTCAAGAAATTGTTGAAGCCATTGAACTTCCTGAATCTTCAACTACAGCGATGCAATGGACTAATGAAATCAAATATTCGTATTCGGAGGATATAAATCTTGATGGTATGACAGATGAGGTTGATGGTGGTAAGGCACTCATGGGCCAAATTCAACAAGAACAAATGACAGAAGTTGAGTTATGGCAACAACTTGAACATGAACTATATGATAGGAGTGAGCCGGATGTCGCGAAGGAAATAAGGGAAGAAGAAGCAGCTGCCATGGCAGAAGTAGGACAGTCTGATAGCTCAGATTCAGGAATAAAAGAAGCGCACAGATTTTTTCCTGCGGGGAAGATCATGCACATTGTGGATATTCGATTAGATGATCCTGATTCTGAAAGTAGTGAAAGAAGCTCTACATCCAGCAACAGCTCAGTGGCAGAGTCTAAGATTGGCATTTTCCTTACTTCAAGATCACTGTATAGCAAACTCCGATTGTCGCAGACTATGATAAGCGACCACTACATGCCAGCTTATAGAAGACAGTTGGAGAAGCTGATTAAAGAATTTGAAAAAGAAGATTGTTATAATCATGGAATGGAGAGCCAGAGGTAGTTTTACTATAGAGAGAGAACCACCACACATTTTCTTCACAACTTCTGTACAGAATAGAATTTCACACATTTTCCTTAGAACTCAATGTCCCTCGAGAGTTACTTGAATGACACAAAGGATTCATCATCATCATCATCATCTCTAGCTACGGCTTCAGAATCTGTCGGTATCTCATCAAGGTTCTGATTTTTTCGATTTGCTTTTCTTTGAATTGTATTTGCTGCTTCAGAATAAGATGGATAGATCCTATAGCCTCCAAACTGGTCTTTTTGTAATTATTAAGGTTTGATAAGAATAAAACTGCTCAAGTGAACCACTTTTGCTATTTTGAGGTCTCTTTCTAGATGATTCTTCTTTATGCTCTATATTTTTTCAGTTTGATATTAATTCGTATCTTCATCATTAATACAAGATTTTAAACAACGCCCTGTGTTTGTTTCACTAGTTTTGACACTGAGTGATATAAAAATGTCAAATGTTTTTGGTGGTGAAACTTGAAGGAAAGAATGTATGGTAGCATCCACTGTTGGTGTTTCCCAGTAGGAACTGTCTTAAATCTTCACCATTTGTTTAGAAATTTGAATGGAAATTAGAGATGAATTGAATGGAAATTAGAGATGAACACAGACTTTATGCCTGGTCATGTTCATTAAATATTCCTGCTTTGTAACTTCCATTATTTTTCGTTTTTTTTTTGAGTTGGGTTATAATGTTGTACATTTTTCGAAATTGTTTTCTTCTATCTATTTACTTAGACTTTTCATCTCCAAGGGGTGGCGTAGTTAGTTGAAGACTTGAATTTTGAAGGTGTGCTCCTCTCAAGGTCTCAGGTTCAAGACTTATTTGTGACATTAATTTGTAGACATCTTTCATATCTCGATTCGATGTCTCTTAGTGTCTGGCCTAAGGATGTAGTTAACTTGTTTAAAAAAAAAAATTACTTGAACTTTTCATCACATTCCTAATATTATTCACAGCTTGAAATGATTGTATTTTTTCCTATTTACTGTTTTTCTTTAAATTTTGTCATTAATCAGCTTCTCCGTGCAGACTGTTTTACGGAATGAATTGGTGGTAGGTTAGTTAT
The DNA here is from genome assembly GCA_037832685.1 of Sicyos baderoa. Lineage (NCBI taxonomy): Eukaryota > Viridiplantae > Streptophyta > Magnoliopsida > Cucurbitales > Cucurbitaceae > Sicyos > Sicyos baderoa. The sequence continues at coordinate 6,866,506 of JBBMEF010000018.1, read as the reverse complement.
TTTGATTGGTAATAATCTATAACTCTACAGTTAAGAGTTCGATCTTGAAAATCGGTACTTGATTTTCATCCTATTTTGAGAATCTATAGTCTCTAGGTAGGATTTATGTACCTCATTTTCTAATTAAAAAAAAAAAGTTTTTCCATTAATTTTTTGCAGACAGAAACACATATTTTCAAACTACAACAATTAATAACTCAACCACACTTTGGCATAAGACTATTAATTACAATAACTAATTAAGAAAACTTTAAATTATAAATACTATATAATTCTTAATGATTTCGAAGTTAGATACACTTCACCCATAAAATTGATTTATTAAAATATGTTGTGAATTGCAATTTTTTCCAATCTTCCAACTATGCTGAAACAATCAAATTAACCAAACATGCTTCAAGCCAAGCCCTTTGTCTTACTTAAGAACTCTGACCCCAAATGATATCAGATTTTGTTCAAAACTAATTATTAGAAGAAAGAGGGTTAAATAAAAGAAAATAAAGAATATGCCAAGAAATGTTGCATCACATCACCATGTGATGTGAGTCACACAAAACTCCAATCATGAATCAACCTCAATAATGCAACTTTGCATATAATTCATTCATTCATATATTATATTAATATTGCCAATAGACCAATGAATCGAATTTGATTCTATTGCCAAATTTGAGTAGAATTAATCGAAACCAAATTCAAACCGGAGGTGCTCTATGGTAATAATGATATATGTATGTAACTTAAACTTAGACCCACAAATTTTATTTTAGAATGGCATGCATTTTTATACTTTTCCACCAAGGTCAGGTCAGTTGGGAATAAGTTAGAATAGGATTCTATGCATATGAACAATATAAAAAGCAAATCGACCTTTCAACTATACTTTATGGAGTGACATTACATCAAATTAAAGCTGGCTCTTAATATAAAAAATATATAAAAATAAATGAAATGTGAAAGGCCAGATGAAGATATATGATCTAGTAATGTATATTATATCTTAATACAACTGCAGTTGCCCATGTTCTAAGCATAAGTGTTTAGTTCATTATAAGCTAGTCTCTCTATTTTATCTGCTGTTGCCTATACACATTTATTTGATTTCTCAGCTTTTCTCTTTTCTCCAATGGCTCAAAGCAATGAGCAGGAAGAAGGCCAGGCCACGACCGGGTTGCGGAGGGCCACACGTCGAGGGATTCAGTTTGGGAAGCGACGAATGGCAGTGGCACGGCTCGGGGGAAAGAGATCGGGGCACGTGGTGGCATGGGGGAGGAAGATAAGGCTGAGATGGGTGAAATTGAAATGCATAGCAATGGTGAAGAAGATGAAAAGATACTACAGAAGGTTGATAAAGGATGTAATGGAATTTGGAGGAGGAGCATATGCTGACTCATCATATCAACATAGGCTTATCTTGGAGACTTCTTTTGCCATTCCAGTCTTGGGTGTCTCTTTCTTTGCACATTCAACTCATTCTTGAAGTCTCTCTACATCAAAATTTATGAATATCACTTTCATTCACAAACTTATTTACCATTCCAATCTCTCAAAAAATCTTTTATGGTCTAATTTAGTGTCTGTTTTGAGAGCTTTACACGCCATATTGATCGTTTTGTTTTTTTGTCATTTGTCAGTTCAAATAATAAGATTAAAAGAAGAGAATCGAGGGAATTTGGCATCTAATTGGAAGTTGTAATATATTTCTATTTATCTATACAGTGAGAGCGACAAAATACTTCGTCAAAGAAAGAATACATGTAACAGTAAGAAAGCTCATAAGACGAATTTCAATTTCGTTCTCCACATTTCACCGATCACCTTCTTCGGCGGCAGATCGTCTGGTCCTTTATCTCATTGTTTAAGTAGGCGACCACCCTAAATTAAACTATTTTTTTCCTTTCAATTATTCTCTCAATTTACCTTCATTTCTATTTCCTTGCCTAACTATCACCTTTTGAATATGCCATATATTGAATTCAATACCAACTTTGCGTTAAACCAAAAGAGAGGTGAAATCAAATGAATGACAATAGTAGAAAATGACAACAGTAAATTTGTTCAGAAAAATGAGAGTTTTAAGTGAACCAAGTCCAGTGAAGTTGTTTCACGCACGTGTAGTCATGTCATGAAAAATTAACTCATATTAAACTGATTTTGAAAGTTAACCTACAAATATTTGAATCTTCAACCTATGAACTAAAGAGTAATTCAAATAAGTCTTAGAACCCAAATTTTCAATGTAAGAAGGTTGATTACAACCCAAAAGGAAAATACAAATAAAGAGCAGATTGGAAAGGAAAGCAAAGCAATGATTTCCCCGACAAATGTATGATGATCGATCTCACTTTAAACCAAACCAAACCAAATCATCAATCTTTTACTTTGATATGCGATGGGGGCGTTAACGCCGCCTCACATCCAAATTCATCAATATCAAACATTTATTTTCCTGTACACCACGCTGGGGCGCAGTCCATTCAGCAACACCCTTCCACTGTATGAACTGCACAGATTCAAACAAACAAAACTCTGCTCTAAACTTCAGCACTACTCAATCTTCTCCCAATCATCCCATATCCTGCTTGTAGACTAACAGTTTCTAACTTTGTATACACTATAAAAAACAGCATACTATCAAAGACACCATGCTTCCAATGAGAATAACAGACTAATCGGCTGACCCGAATAATACGTGCAGTCACCTAAGAAGCAAATGTCAACGACGACAACTTGCAAAATAGAAAGAAAAAGCCATGTTATCCGACACCAAAAATACTTGCATTTCTTCATATAATACTACCACCAGTCAGCTCAAGATTTTGAGTTTTTCTTCTTCGTAACAAAACGAACCCAACAATGTAATTTGAAGCTCTAGAAAGATATAAAGGGAATATGAATACAAACTATACATCAAGCCAAGAGAAGAGAATAGAAGTGGGGAGCGGAAAAATGCCTTATGTCTTCTTTGGTTGTTCAGTGGATGCACCATTACCATCAAAATATCGTTAAATAAACGGTAACGCCTCAACAAGTTTCTTATGCACATATAACTACACAGGAATGACATCAATTTTTGATGAGTCCTCGCATCTGAGGACGATACCATCAAGGCTAGCTGGAAAAATGAATTTGCCCCATTGGCATCCGGTGGTCAATGGTTCTGGCGGGGGGACGATCATAAGCACGTTGTCATTTCTCTGAACGAATCCCATCACACTAACTGTGCTACCCTCCTTTATGTACCTGAATTAGATTATAACAACAGACTAATCACTACGCTAAGTATTATTTCTTATTTAACAATAATACTTGAAACTATCAATCTGGAACTGAATTTTCCTATTAGTGAATGTGAAACAATCACTTGTCTTAATTTCCACATCGATGATAATTTTCACAATATAAATAAATGTTCCAGTCAATGACAAGTCTATATCAAGTTGAGAGAACACCGTCCCTGTTAAAGACATTTGTCGGCTTTGGTGTTTTGAACAATAATAATCGTCACTCCTAGCAATCTTCAAAAGGTGAATTAATGGGTTTGAGAAAGTGAAGTGAAATGAAAGTAACACTTTCTTTCCACAGACAAGCCTCAAGTTCACAAGGCATTTGTTTCAAATGAGTGGAATAAGAAGCTAAAGTAAATGGGTTGAAAGGAGAATGAGACAATAATATGTCTATGATTCAGAGAGGAAAAAGCCAAAGAGAGGTGGCTGAATTTTATTGCCAGCGATTAAAATGGTTGGACTGACCAGCTGACGTTGGGACAAACCTTATAGCAGGGGATGTGATAATAAATATGTGAAGCAAAACTGAGACAGCCAGTTGTTGTTGGTAATGAAATGTCTCAGTTGAAATATAGGAACATGAGAGAGAGAAACAGCTTGGGGCAACCTTATAGAAGGGAACAAAACAAACTATTGAAATAAGATAGTAAGAAAGAAAGCAAGGAATCTTGCATAACCATGAATTTACTGAATGCTGAGGCTATTCGAGGATGTAATTTTCATCTTTGAAAATCAAATATCGTGTAAGAAATCAAATGGATTAAATTAGATTCATACAATAAATAAGCTTATAATAACATCAGAAATGTTGATTGTAAGAGAAGAACAAAAGTTGTTTTACCCTTCTTTTAATCGCATTACGCGATCATCACTTGAAAGATTCATCCTTCCCAGCCATCGAACAAACTCCGGAGATAAGTCTTTGTTTGATGGATTAACATCAACAACAAAAGAGTCGTCGACATATGGGGTGACCCTAGCACCATAGCCTGTCTTAACCAACGCTCTCAATCCGGACTGGAAATCAGAGATGTAAAAGTCGACCACGTGTGTCTATGAAAGAAAAAACATGAGGACTAAATAAATTTATCAATATAGATATTAAATTTCAATTATAGAACGGACTTACGAAATTAGAACATTATCATTCATACAATATTATAGCAATTCTAAATTAGCTTGGATCTCGTCTAGAGTGTAAATGACTTTGCAGAAGCTCAAAAAGAAAGATTTTCACCTTTTAAGGATTCTTTTTTTTTCTTTTTCCAACTGGTGAGGAAAGGCTTTAAGAAAAATTTCAGATTAGAAAGGTCATAAAACAGGGATTTACGAGTCCAGTTTGTCACACTCCCAAACCCAATGTTCTTTTCTAGTATTAAGGAGGACAAAAGCTAAAATATACATGGGGGAAAATCCATTCTTGAGTTTCTAGATCATTAAGGTTGTTGCCAAGTTTTTATCTCAAAAGGAAAAAGAGCATGCCACGTCTTCTATCAATTAGTAAGTTCTTTCTGGTAAAGATGGCATGAAGATGAGAAAACATAGAGGAAGCCTGAATACCTTCCAAATATACACTCAAATCAGGAATTTTACCCTTTATGGCAGAGATGAAGACTCCATTGACATTCAGAATTTTCAGTTTGATAACTTTAGCATTCCTGAGAAAATTCTTGCAACTCAACTTTCATTTTCTGCAGTTTCATGTCATCTAGAATCCTTTCATCACGAAATCTCTTAACTCGTTATAAACCATCATGGAGTGGCCTAAGTGGTCAAAGATGTTCTTAGGATGCTTAAAGTGACGAGTTCAGTCCATAATGACCACCTACCTACCTATGAATTAATTTCCTACAAATTTCCTTGACATCCAAATGTTGTAGGGTCAGGCGATATGTCCAATGATATTAGTCGAGGTGCGCGCAAACTGGCCCAGACAGTCACACACACATATATATGTAAAGACAAACGTTATAACTATCAATTCCAGCACCTCCCTTTATCCAGAATTGGCTACAGATGAAAATACATTTTTGCTTGAAACCTTCCCTAAAGAAGTTGTTCTAAGTCTGACCAAACGTTCTTAAAAAAAGTCTTACCACAACGGAATGCAGTTTCTGTAGGCTTGATCTTACTTGATTAGAGACCAGTTTTAGAGCGCTTTGTTTTTTTTGTATTCCCTTGTATTTTTTTATTTTTAATATCAGGAAAAAAAATGGAATGTAGTTTCAGAAGGTGAAAGTGTAATTTATCAACCAAGCAATTGACCAGTCATTTGATAAATGTGTTAGAATATGTCCTCATATGCAAGTGACATTGCCATCTCCAGTAAATAATGATCCAATCAGGGCAGGAATTCCTTAACTTACTATTGACATACTTCAGGGAAATTTTGTGAAAACTCTTTGCTATAAATCCCCAAACTCTTTGCTCTTAACTCGATATTGACCAATTGTTAAAAGATGGAATTCAAATTCTTATTTAATAATGAATCAAACATTGAGTTAAAATAGACTACAAGAGATAACCTAATCATAAAAGGAAAAGGTAATATTTAACCTAATAGTAAAATGAGTAAATAATTGTAAAAGGAGAAAATAATATTTAACCTAATCCTAAAAGGAAAAAATAATTAAAAAGATAAAAATACTAATATAGACATAAACCAACACCAATCGTTTATTTGTCTTGATTAAAGTTGGATTGGCATTAAAAGGGAGGGGGAAAGAGTTTTTGTAGTTGTACTTTATTTTTTATTCTTAGAGCCAGTTTTATGCTCTCATGTATGGCCTATGGTTTTGAAAATTCATTCGGCTAAATGAAAGTTGATTTTCCATGAAATAAAGCAGTTAAAGAAAACCACGTGTTATAACTTGCAGTTCACTCTATGCGGTTCTGCTAACTCCACAGGATTGGAATGTTTGAAAACCACGTTCATCAGCCATGGATCATCAGGGCTTCTATGCCAAAACCATCTTAAAAGTCGCCACAAACAATGTATCATTGCGATAAATTTCAATGCTGTGGAATGCACTGTAAATAATCTAATGTATCTTCAATTTTCTTTTAGAATCAAAGAGATGGCCAAGCAGGAAAAAGTTTTAACACTACAGTTTTGTGCTTGATGGCAGCAAATGACTGGCATTTTAAGGGATCACCAAATGAAGAGAGAAAAGTCAAAACCAAATGTATTTCATCACCCGATAGACACATTACCTCTGATGATCTCAGTCCCCATGTGAATCGGTGATGTCCAGGATTTGCTGGTTTTGAACCCCATCCTCGATACTCATATAGACTTGTAGATGTATAGATGCATCGAGGAACCTTACGAAAGGATGACTCAAGTGGCACATTGCCACATGTAACAACCTGCAGAGTTTGAGTATACTGACATCAATAATATACTCCCTTTATACAAAGTGCAACAAAATATCATATGATAATACAAACAAAAAAATGATTAACTTCTGGTTTGGGTAATATTTATAGTAGATTGTTGCCCAAAACTCACATTTCAACAGGAAGTATGCCTACTTTATAGTTCACCAAAACAATATTTATTGATTGTTAAAGGAATCCAAAGACAGATAGATAGTTAAGTGCATTTCATTTCAATCAATGTCTTAAAAAATACCCGTTACCATCAAGGGTGCTAATAAGGTATCGTATTGTTTGTTTCCACTATCAAAGTGCAGTTTGTTAGGCAACATACCCCAGAAACTTTGACATATTGCCCATTTTTTGCAGTTCTGAGTTCAGCATCAGGATACTGAGAAATGAAGGCGACGAGAGCTCTCTTTCCGTAACAGGTGTTCCAGGTAAATATTGCAGCAACTACTCCAAAGAGCAGAACTATAACAATGAGAAGAACAGGATTGTGAACTGCAGCAAGAATAAAACTACCAGCAATGAGCCCCATCACAAATATGAGAATCACAGACCACAATACTAATTTTGGGAAGCTCTTTCCAAAAGAATATTCATCATCTGGGCTAAGGGTGGTAACAGCCGGATTTTGTGCTATTGAAGGGCCATGTTTTTTCATGGAACCCATTGATTCCAAAGAACCCGACGTTTTTTTAGGTGCCCCGGATGAGTTCAATGGACCAGACGAAATGGGACCAGATGTGATGAGTCCAGTAGCAGGAAGAACTGAAGGAATAGGTCCAGAATTTTGGCGTGTGACAGCACCGGACTGAGGGCCAGACAGTTTCTTAACAGGCTCTCCATGTTTGTTTAGTGGCCCAGAAGTAGGCTTCTTGAATGAGGTAGAAGTAGTGATCATGCCAGAAGAAATAGGACCAGAGGTGGAATAACCCGGCGGGCGGGGGGCTGCATTAAGGGGGCCTGACTTCCGAGACTTAGAGCCCTCCATAGAAATATCAAACATCTTCCCAAGCTCTCCAGACTTCTTAATGTCGCCACCGGTGTAGGGCATTGCCACTGAAGTCATGGTTGGAGGCTTTTCTTTTTGCTGCTCGGGCCTCCCAGAGACGAAGAGGCCATTGCTAAGTTGATGAGATGGGAATCTGGAACCCATGAAATGAGTTTCAAAGAATCTGAAGAAAAGTGGAAGTGGAAGAGTCTGGCTGGTGTCCTACAAGAATAATTAGAGATGTGTTACATTTGTTGTATATAAGCATTCACAAATCACAAATCACAAATCACAAATCACAAATCACAAATCACAAATCACAATCACAGATGTGTTTGAAATAGGTAGATAATGGTAGATCGATGGAGATGGAGAGAAATTAGAGAGTGATTTGATTATGGAACATTATCAAAATCATCATCAAATCTAAAGGAGATGACAGATCCATCCATGTATATGTGAATTGATGAAATCCATTTTGTGATTGATTAAACCCAGAGATGAGATGGGAAAAAGAGAAATAGAGAAATAGAGAAATAAACGAAGTACCTCCTCCCTCAAGCAAGCAACCAAGCTCGCCAACAGAATCAATCAATGGCAACACTGAGATCCCATTTCCCAGCGCAGCCCACCAGTTTCAGTTTCAGTTTTGAGTTTTGAGTTTTGAGTTTTTGTATAAAAAAAACAATTTCAATTTCTCTCTCTCTCTTCAAATAGCCGCAAGCAAGCAACAACTGGTAGGTTGTCTGGCCGGAAAACCCCACCAAACGGGACTATAAAGCTCAACCAAAATTACACAATACCAAATCTGTTTGATCCCTGTAATCGGTATTTATAATCCTCCCTACAAATTTGTAGGAAACACAAACCAAAATTACACAATCACATTTTTTCATTATTATTATTATTCATTCACATTTGACCTCCCCACCCGACATCCCACCCTCTATCTTTTTCTTCCTCAACAACTAAGACAAATCACCAAACTCACATTAATCAATAATCATACCAACAATTTAAACCTAATTCCAACCAGCAATCAATTTCCTTGTGATTGAAACATCAAGGCCTATGACTCTACACAGTCACATGGAGGTGTAATTAATATATGTAACACCCAGCTAAGAATATTACAAACTTAGATCTACCTAATTCAACACACTTCCTTAAGGTTGCTTCCTCTTCAGTCTTCACTGTCACATTTGTGGTATTATTATTGCTCAATCTTCCAACCCACTCATCCTCAACCAGATCCCATACATCCACTCCTCTATAAATAACCCTTTCTTTCATTTTTGTACTACATATACGTATTTCAGTTTTGTAATTTGTAGTTCAATGAAGCCTGATCATGGTTTGGTTTCATACTCCTCCTCTAATATAATATATATTTGAAGTTGTTTGTACGCATCTGCGTGTATGTGATGAGATTCATTCGTAGCTCTTGGATTTGATCAAATAATATTATATCATAATTAAGCTTTGGACAGGTGGAAGATATCCAAAATAGACAAACCTGCTTCATCCAAGTGTGGATCTTGGAGGTTTTGAGGTTGATTAATCATTATATAAAAAAAAGGGTGGTGTTGGGATGGAGACGTGTAAGAAATATGGAAGGCGCAGTGTCCAGGTGGTAGTGCTTAGAGAAACCCTAAACAATATGAGTAAGATGATGATATATAGAGAAATAAGTGAAGAATTTATTTATAAGTGAAGATGAAGATGAAGATGTTGATGTTGATGTTGGTGGTGGTGGTTGTTGTTGGGAAGGAAATACCAAATAACATAGAAGAAACAGCAGTTAAAGTTACAGGGTCAGGGTCAGGGGCATCATCATACTCGGGCTGGAGCTTGAAGGAGGAGCTTCGAAAAGTGGTCAATCGAGCCTGCACCTATCTCTTCCCTCCCAAAATAGAGTCAGTACACTACTACTCACTACTCAAGTCTTTATATTAACCATTAACCATTCATATTCATATTCATATTCATATTCATATTCATATTCATTCGAGTTTGGTTTTAGTTTCCGACCAGGCAAACCCGTGGAAGATGATGATGATGATGATGCAGAAGTGAATATAAAGAAAGCCCTCACCAAGAGCTTCCACCACACCAAACAAATGGTCGAGGATTCTGCCAACCTTGCCGCCCAAACGCTTCAACAACCCAAACCACATTCAGAACTCTAATACCAAGTTAAAATTACATTGAATAGCTCTTTATCTTTCATTTATGTCAACTGTTATCAACACTTGCGAGTGGAACTGGGAGTGATGTGTATAATACTTGTTCTTATCTGTGTATGCATTGAATCTCAAGCCCTACTCTTTTTCGAGTGGGAGGGGTGTGTATAATACTTGATTATAATATATATATTCTTAGGTTTCTTTGTTTATCCAAGTATTGATGTTTATACCATTGATGCAAGTAGACGATTGGGGCAGTATTGTATGGTGAATCTGGAGCTGTTCAACATTGTCGAGGAAATTAAGAGAGTTTCCAAGGCTTTCGTTGTGCATCCGAAGAATGTCAATGCCCACAATTCTACAAGTATTATGGACCTGCATCACTCCTTTTCTTTTCCTTTCTTGCAAAATTATCCAACAATTTTTCCTTCTTCTTTGCGAGCACAGTACTACCAGTTATGTAAACGAGACCAATTGCTTCTTCGGGCCCATTTCTACACAGATTGACAAATCAAAGGTAACACAAATTTCTTAACAAATCAATTTCTCTTTTGTACAGACTTAGGATTTGTGTTTAGTTTATGTATTGTTAGTAGTCTATTGATCATTCCTTGTAAGTAGTAGTCCACTAATGAGTAATGATTGAGCTATTTAGTAAAAATAATACTATGTTTAAACTTCTTGCCAACAAAGACTTACATTTTCGAAAGGAATTTACAAATCACAAGACTATTGTTTATCATTGGTTGACCTAGTGCTTAAATAAAAGCCTTGGAAATCATAATGTACTTACAGGAAATGTGTTCAATTCATGGTATAAAAACCTTGTTGTAACTCGTACGTATCTATTCCTACATTTTCAAAAAATGGTGTCCGTGCCTTGTTGTATTTGTATTTCGCGTTAGTGCCTTTGCTCTTAGGTTTGCATAGTATTGGTGTCGCAACTCGTAGGTTTGCATAGTATTGGTGTCGTAACTCGTAAGTGCTTGCTTTTGGCTTTCTTTAAGGGGAGAAACTAAAGGATATTTGAAGATAATTTTTCGGTTTTTGACCAATGTTTTAAAAGGCTAAAGATTTCCTTAAGCCCACACTACTCGACACGGAAAATGGAAAATTGGTTTAATTCTTGCAAACTAATGGGTATAAGGTGTACGAGTAATATCAAAAATAAATAATTGATGGTCGACCAATGCTTTTTTTTTTTTTTTTATAAATAAACCCTTGTTATGCCTATGATTTATAACATTATTTTTAGTGCAATTTTCCTTAAACGGGTCTCATGAGTGGCTTAGCTCTCCTTTGGAGAGCCAAGAGGTGTTGAGTTCAATCCATGGTGATCCATTTACTTATGAATTAATTTTTTATGGGTTTCCTTGACATCCAAATATTGTAGGGTCAAATAGTGCGGTATGTCACTTGACATTAATCCAGGTGCGCACAAGCTTACCTGGACAATCATGGATATCAAAAAAGAAAAAAAAAAACATGACTCAAACTTAAAATTCCTTTTATATATTCTTCGTGAAAGTTTGATTTTCTTCCATGTAAGCACAAGAACCGTGATGGATTCGATAATGCCACTTTCTCTTGATCCTTCTCATCAAAGAGCTTCAAAATCCTTTTTCCTTCTTTGAAAGGATGGCCATTTATAGAAAGTTTGATTTCTTATTCAAAAAGAAAAAAATTGAAGCTTCATTTGCCATTATATATTTTTTCTTCCCTACTCTATTCATTGTGTACAATAGTTGGTGACTTGTCCATGAATTTTATATAAATATGCAGGATTAAGATTGCCTAGTGACCACCGACAGATTACACCAACACTTCCAATGCATTTGATAGATGTGCTAAATGTAGGTGATGGAGTGCAAAGTTGTAATGAAATATCCGGTAACATTCAATTACTTCTTCAAGCATGAATGGTTTATATATTGATTTATTAAATTGAATTATTTTCATTATTGTTATGTTAATTTAACAAAATCTCTTTCAGGTATGTATGCAAGGAATACTATAACGTCAAATAATATTAGTGGTCAAGGATCATTGCTACAGGTTAGATGATTTTCTTGCTTCTTGAAGCAGTTCCTTAACTTTATTTACTAGCATCTTCTTGGTGCAATTTTTCTTACGATTGAATTGCAAGATAAAAAAATTACCATTGAATTATTTGGGTTTACCCTTAGGTCTAAGAATGTTACTTTTTGGCAGCCCGTTAATGATAAGATCAATATGATAGATACCATCTTGTGAATTTGGCTTTGGCGTCAAAACTGAAACATATAGGAGGCTTAGGTCTCGGTGCTTTAAAGTTGAAAAATCAAGGGTTGTTAGCAAAATGGGTTCGTGATTCTTAGTGGAAATATCGACTTTTTGGAGAAGGGTTATTGCAAGTATACAATTCTTTTTGGAGAAGGGACCTTTCCTTGTATACTGTAATTCTCTTCTTAAGCCTTTACCCCACTCCTCCTTCTCCTTCCCCCACTTTAGATTCTCCTTCTATCCCGACCAAAAAACTTGAGCTCTCTAATTCTTTATTTTTTTTTGAACAAAGCAACAGATCTTTCATTCATTTCTCTATGAAAGATAAAGGTATATTTGGTACGTTTCAGAATTAAAAGTTTTAAAAGCTTCTTGCCAATTGTCTAAAGTTCTCACATTTCTTTCTTTTCTTCTCTCTTCCTAATGACTATTTGCATCGGTATTGGCTTTGAACTAAACAGTTGGACTATTTGGTTTGCAGGTTTAGATTTCATAATAATTCTGTACTTGGTATTTTGCATTATAACATTAACGGTTTTTTCATCTTTTTTTTTCTTTTTCTTTTTTGATTCAATCTTCTTCTTGTTGTATACTCATGCATATACGTTGGTTGTTCAATTCTTTGTAATTGTGCTGTTGTTTGTATTTTCACATGTTATTTAAAGCAACCTCCTGGATCACAACTTGTTGGAAGATCAGCTGCTTCACCTTCTGGTGCTACAAGTGCCACATCCTTTGATAACACAACATCGCCATTGCCATATGCTAACTCTCCAAGATCTAGTGCGAATATTATGAACATACCTTCTCCTCAACAGCAGATCCAGCAACAGCAACAGCAACTTCAGGTTCAACAAAGGCAAAAGTTGATGCAACTACCCCAGCATCAGCAACTTCTTGCTCAACAGTTGAGGCAGTCATCTATGCAA